>JABFPJ010004286.1:0-14131 GCA_022817425.1 Gryon sp. ZL-2020 | reverse complement strand
TATATAGTTCATATATATTCCATATATAGTCCGTATATAGTCCATATGTGGTCCATATATGGTCCATATATAGTTCATACGTAGTCTATATACAGTTCATATATGGTCCATATATAGTCCATATGTAGACTATATATAGTCCATATATAGTTCCATACTCTCCGAATTTGAATAAGTGAACATTTCACATATTTGCTAAGTGAAACATTTTTTCAGTTCAACAAAATTAAAATTTGCACTTATTCGTAAGTTAAAAAATTTTTCATTTTCGAAAAAGTGAAAAATTTTACTTTGTCATAGGTGAAAGAAAATTTACTTTTCCAAAAAGTGGAAAGCTACTTTTTCATAAGCATTTTCAATGCTTTTTCAGTGCATTTCTCAATTAAGATGCATATTTTAAGTGATAGACTGGTATGGCGGAGAAAACATCGGCCTATCACCTTGGGGACCTAAGTTCGTTTCTCGGTGAAATAGAATTTTTTCACTAAGAATTTAGTTATATAATATAAAAGAAAATAGAAAAAATATAATTATAATATATGAATAATGTAAGAGAAGACTATTATTAAAGAGTATTAACCATATATGGATTATTTTAGCAAAATTCTATGTTAATACGTTGCCAATATATGAACAATATACACTAAAAAATCTTATATAAATATATATTGAATATCAAAATTTATTCAATAAAATATATACATATAATTTTAATTTTTAATATATAGCTTTCAGATGCCTCAGAGTTATTATAAATGAATTTGTTAAAATTTGCAAAGTGCATGTCCACGCGAAGGATAAAATGATTGATTGAACAATTTATGATTTAGAGATGGCGATGAATTGATTGTGGTTGTTTTTGAAATTTTTGATTTTATCGTGATATGTTAATCGGGAATTATTATTAGCTACGCTGAGATTAAAAATTTATTTGCGCATTTTTTCGGACAATTTTTGCAAGCAGTTTATTAATTTCCGGTCGCAATTCTTCGAAGTGGAATAAAAGAGTGGAATTCGATCGAATGGAGATTCCAAAGTAAAATCATTCGGAACATATAAATTGGCGAGCGAACAAAAGGGAATAGAGGAATGGAAGGAATATAAATCGTTCGATTTTATTTTTGCACATTTTTCAATCAGCATATTCAACAGCTGATTGAATCGACGATTATTCTCTTCGTTTTTTTTTTCTTTTTATTTTGTGGATGATTGTCAATGAGTTAATGGAAAGTAATTTTCAAAAAAGAAAGAACGTTTGAATGTTTATTTTTAAATTCTTGTCCATTTTTGTTTTATTACGTACAAATACATCGCTAAATGAACTTTTCTTTTTGAACAGTTTCTCATTTTATGTCCGCTTTAGTCTGAATTCGATTTTTGGTTCATAAATTGTCCATTTAGTAAACAAGTTTTTACAGTTATTGCCTTTGACACATAGAACTAAGAAACGTTTGTTAAATAAACAAGCAAGTTTATGTACCATGAAATAATAAACCAACTAACATTAATGAGTCCATTACTGACGATAGTCTCCAGTGGCTATGAACCAGAATACTGTTATGGAAGCCAGTGTAATATTGACTCGAATCATGCAGCGTACTGGTGCGTTTTTCAGCCCACACGCCATGAAGAAGTGCAATCAGAAAGAAGTATTAATGTAGTAGTTACACAGTGTGTATATAAAATAACCTGAACAATGTGTAAACGATCTTGTGAAATGGAAATTGCCATGTTATCATTTATCATTTTACGCTGCGTTGAAAGTATATTCATTAATAATGTAAATGTTTTAATTATGGAATCAAATTTTCATTAATGTATTTTCTCTTATAATTAGTCGAAACATTTCACGTTTATGCAATAACATTAGCAATAACTATGTCAAATTTTGATTATAATTTCTACACTAAAAAAATAATTTCATTCCAAGTATATTATATACTTGACTTGCATATGTCTGCAAATGTTATATTTTGTACATTTTTAAGTAAGAAGACTAAAAAAAGTACAAATTTTTATTTACTTTTTCTTGTCGTTAGAAAACAATTATATTTATTTGATTTATTATAAACTAAATTAATATCTCTTAATTTATTATTTATTTTTATTTAATATTAATTTTTATTTCTTAATTTAATAATTAATTATTTTTATTTTATTTGTTTTTAATTTATTTTGTATTATTTTATTATATTACTTATATTATTTTAATTTAAAATTAAAAAAAATTAATTAAAACTTTAAATTTGGTATGCATACACTAAAAAAAACTAATAGTCCTCTTATTGCAACACCTAATATATACACAAAATATAATAATTGTATTTAAATAAAATGAATTATTAAAATATATAAACATTAGATGAATGTTTACAAACATCATAAATAATAAAACAAAACACGAAAAGCAGTGTTGTGAGATTGTATTCACAATCAAATATGTGTATTGTTGACATTAAATAAAAGAAAAAGAAAGAAAATAAAACAAAAAATAAAATAAAATAATTGAAAATATTTTATTTAATAATATATCTGAAAAGAGAACCCGGTAGTGGCTGGCCGCACAAAAAACGTTCTTTTTTTGTACTTGGCCAGAGACACTACCGTGTCTCTTGATTGAAAATTTTCAAAATATTTCTGTACTTGATTCCAAGTAAACAACGACTTAGTTCAGTTGATGTTTATTTTGATTCTTTTTCACACAATATTTAGGTTAAGCACCTATTTGTGTTAGTTTAATTCAACGAAAATTTTCTAATAAATGTATAAAATAACTCAAATGAAAGTTAACAATACAATAAACAAAAATGTAAACTGTAATATGCAATTTTTTCTTTTCGATTTAAAAATATTTATATGGAATTATTTACAAAAACTATCACAAATTGGGTCTATAACACAAACTGGGACATTTACCTTATACATTTCATTTAATCTTAAATATACTTGGTTCAAGTGTATACAAGTTTAATTAAAGAAGAATTATGAGTGTTTTGAAGATTAATACGCTAGGCAAGTAAACTTATCTGTCTTTATTTACATTATATGTAAACATGAATGTTTCTCTTTGTCAAACGTATTATTTTCAGAGATACTTGCCTAGCGTAAAATGGATCTTGCCAATCCAGAAATATTGTCCAATGCATCTGAAACTTTTTCTACTTAATTCAAGTCAAATCTACTTGATTCAACATAGTATTTTTTTTAGTATATTAAATTCCAATTAGTTGTATTATTCCATTTTTTGCAGTGTTCATAATTTTGCAATAAAAATTAAAATCCCCTTTTAAGATGACTTTGTCTTAATCATAATCAACGTAAATAAATGTAAAATGTAAAAATGAAAATTGCTATCGAAATGATCATACAGCTTAATTAATTCACTGCCTTCGTTGGAATGAATATTTTTGTACGATTTCGTAATGCAGCATTTAAAAATGTAATTGAAGAAGCTCCTTTAATCTCGCCACTTGGACTTTTTCTTCCAGATAGGCTATGGCCATTAGAAACCTGTAGCCGCGAACACGTACGTACACCAAGCATCGTCATAAACTTTACGTTTCAATGACTTCTAACTGTTATACCAACTGGTCGCGCCGCGCACAGAAAAGCATTCGCACAAAAATATGCGGATAAGTCAAATAAAACATAAATTCAATAAAAATAATGACGCTCATAAAGTAGGATTATCTTGTCTATAAATTACGTTATCGAAGATTTCAATACACCATTATTATTAGTACAATATTTTAGAAGCTCATTTTTGCGTCATCAATCAAACAAATTCTCCAAAACAAAAAGAAGTCAGATATATGAAGTTCGGTTGAAGTTCATACGAAGTTCATGTATTATTCATTTCTTAATTACTGCGACATCATTTTCACAAACAAATTTGTCAGAATCTTACAAATCCAGATACATGCAGCGTCACGATTTATAATTTGAATTACTTAATAATACGTGACACGTGATTAAAATGCTGATACTTTTAGCGATGTGATATTATTTGCAATTATATAAATTATTAGCATGAATGATACCAATTCTGAGCTGAGTATGAACCTGTTTGAATGTCCGGTTCTCATCTTTCTTTCATTTTCATTTGCCGTCGCGCAATTCACTGATATCTCATTCCAATGGTATGCGTCAAAAGGTACATTTCGTTTCGTCTTTATCAAGTTTTATTCTTCGATCTATCGGTCGATCGACAGCTGAAAGTCCAGATGATCTTCTGAAGGTCGTTGAACATAAGGTATTTGTTTTGAACGCAAATTATAAAAAAAAAGTAAAAAATAAAAGAGAAGTGAAAAGTAGAAAAATTGTAAATGATAAACACAAAAACGATCGATTTTTTGTACTTGGCCAAAGACATTACCGTGTCTCTTGATTTGTTTTATATTTTTTTATATTGTAAATGATAAACATAAAAACGATCGTTTTTTTGTACTTGGCCAAAGACACTACCGTGTCTCTTGATTTGTTTTGAGCACAAATTATAAAAAAAAAGTAAAAAATAAAAGAGAAGTGAAAAGTAGAAAAATTGTAAATGATAAACACAAAAACGATCGTTTTTTTGTACTTGGCCAAAGAGACTACCGTGTCTCTTGATTTGTTTTGAGCACAAATTATAAAAAAAAAGTAAAAAATAAAAGAGAAGTGAAAAGTAGAAAAATTGTAAATGATAAACACAAAAACGATCGTTTTTTTTTGTACTTGGCCAGAGACACTACCGTGTCTTTTGATACATCGATAATTGAATTTCATTACGAGTTAATTACTCGTAATGAAATTCCATTAAAAGTCGTCACTTTGTTATTCGATTTGACGCTGAAATTAAATTTATGCTAATTCGTGAGCCCAACAAAGTGACGTTTTGACATCTGATATCCCATTTCGTACAATGACGATCGTATTTATTCAAATTTTGTAAGCGCTTCGCTAGTTCGATGGAATCTTTTGCTTTATGCTGGTAAACCACAAACCAACGGTCAGCTTTCAGTGGCAGGAAGTGACTGGTAATATAGTTACGCGGGATACCATATACGTACCAAGTGTAATAACAGGTTACCAAAACCACTTACAAACACACAGCAACCAGAATAACAGTTGTGCGCAAATGTTTGCCTACCAAACGGGGATATCATTTTTAGAAAGTAACTTCTTCCAACACTTTGTTTCACAAAATAAACACGCAATACAATTATATTCAAATCCCAAACACCTCTTCTTTAATGTGCAAAATTTCATTTCATGCAATTCAATGAGATACATTTGAATGCTTGAGATAAAAGCAAAGTTGGCTCATGTTTTGCCATTTCGAATAACTTAATTTGCAAAATTAAATGCAAATATGAAAACATCTCTCAAACTCTACAATCAATTTCTATTTTTTTTTCTTTTTCTTTTTTTTAGAATTAGAGTTTACGGAAGGAATTATCTTTCGAATTAAATAGTTCAAACATATCAATTTCATTGATCATAAAGCGGAAAAGAACAATTGTATTATTTATAAAGAAAGTGAGGCTGTAATAGAAAACCGTTTATTATAATTTTTTTTGTATTATTATACAGGATCAATTAAGAGGGATTATTTTTTGGATTCACTTTCATCGATACACTTGTCATATCACGGCAATTAATCTTGATATACATATACATATAAGATTTATGACGAGTAAACAGTTGCATGGGGTATACAAGCGCTTTCGAAATCACACAACCATTGTTTTCATTCTTAAATTTTATTTCCTCTTGTGACCATTCCCACAAGCCGCCGACTTGCAAGATAATCTACTCACCATGGTAGTTAACTAGCTGCTGTCACCACAATGCGACTCCACGGTCAGACTTCTTGAGTTACGTCTTGCATAACACATGTGAAAACAAAGACTAAGAGAGATATTTTCATTCATATTTTTAAACTTGCCATTGATATTTTATATGCTGAAAATAAACTTACGCTGATTCAATACTTTTTCATTGATTTCATTATAATTTAAGCGATTATACAAAATCGATTAATCATTTTTTTCGATTGTAATTAAATCGATTTTATAATAAATTAATCGTTTTCGATTAAATAATCGATTATTTGTTTAATTTTTTTATTTTTTTGTTCTAATTTCTTAAGACATCTATTAAAATGATTATTTTTGTTATAAATAAGATAATAAAGTTATGGGAAAGGAAGAAATTAAACAATAAGATTTCTATAATAAAAGTTCTGTAAAAAGTGATAGTACAAGCAAATATTTATAATTCTTTGAAAAATCATATTTTTCAAAGAATTTTTATTAATTATAAATATTTTAAATTAAATATTAAATATTTTAAATTAAAAATATTTTAATTTATATCAAATTTTTTATAAATTATAAATATTTTAAACATTTCGCTTGAATAAGAATTAAATTTTGAAAAAATTATAAATCGATTATTTGAGAACAAAATAATTAATCGAATGATTAATCGGTAAATCGTTTGAAGATAAATCGATTATCAATTAGAATATAGAGTAGAATGTACAAGAATACAAAGTGACAAATAATTGTTTATTATAATGACGAAATGATTTGTGTTTGATAAGATTTTTTTAAATTATTGCTTAGCTTAGAAGTTTGTAAGAATCTTATGCAACTGAATAATGTAGTAAATTTTAATAAAACATCATTAAAGTTAGTATTACTTTGTTTTAACTTTATGAACACCATATCAACTGTCATTAATTTTTTCACATGATTCGCATACTGTTTTGATTTTTTTTTATACATGTCAAAGGCTTCTGCAGTTTTGATCACGTAATGTTATTTGTGTGAATGAGGACAGTAAAGAATTATCATGTTGAAGGAAACATCGATATTACTACTCGTTATTACTGATTATTTTATGTACAATCATCGAAAATAACAAACTTAACTCTATATTTATATTATATAAGTTTTATTGCTTATTTTTAAGATTTTTAAATAAAATACAAACAAAATAAAAATATATAATACACATTTATATGATATATAGTATACAGCAATAAATAATATGTAACGAAAGTATTTTGAGAAGAAGACAGTATTTTTTAAATGTTTTATGTATTTTGATTGTAGAATACGTATTTGTAAGAAATTTTACATAATCATTTTATCGCAGTTTAATTTTAATTATGATATTTTTTAATTAAATGACCTTTTACAGAAAATGAAATTAAAAAATAACAGTTATAAGTAGTATGATTTTACTTTCATTCTAGTGCAAAATTGAGAACACTCCAATTTCACGCTTGTTTCGTATATACTTTTTAATGTGTGATGATAAAAATTACTGTAGTAGTATTTCAGTGTAATTATAAAAGTGCATCCAAAGGTACGTAAATATTACTATGATTTATGAAATTTGATATAAATATGATACAAAATTTAGTACAAATAATTAAAAATGTATATAAATTTTTAATTTACTATCATAATAACATATCAAGAAATCTCTTTTGATTAAAAAAATATTCTGCATTTACAAAAATACATTAGTGTTTTGTTGTTTGAACGTTAATATTAAAAATGTTACAATAAGAGTTCATATTAATGAATATAATAAAAGGGCAGATTTATAAAATATTTTCGTATTTTATTCTTAACTTATTGTATACTTTTTAAATTAATAAATACATAAAGAGAACGAAATGGTATCGATGTGATAATAAAACATATAAATAGTAACATAATCCAACTTAAATAATAAAATTTAGAAATTACAATTTTAAATTGCTTACTTCGTGCGCCATCTCTCGGAGTCGAATGTATATACTAATTGGTGAATGGCGATTTCAAGTATGTTTGTGATATTTTCCAAAAGGAACTGCGGTTTTCAATGTGAGATTTTTTGGTAAATATATATTATTTATGATTAATCGAGAGATTGAAGTTGCAATCAACTTTATTTAAGATCTTTTTGTTTATTTGTTTACGATGCTCCAAAAACAAAAACTGTATTTAACATTTTCTAGCCTCAACTTTTTATTCAATTCTAATAAAGTCACTTTTTATTCGTTTTTATTTATTGAAGAAAATGAATGAATAAATGTAATTGCACTTATGTGTTCAAATTTCATTCCTTAAATGTTTCTTTGTAGTTTATATTAATGTAAACAATTGCATTATTATTTCTATTTTCTTATATTAGTAGACTATTTTATGTTCAATTATTTTAATTACTACTTTTATGATTTATATTTAATACATTTCAATTCTTTAAAATCACATATATATTTTTTGTCTATCCAAAATTTAATTTCTGGTTAGATAATTTCAGAAACTAAATTTTTTGCGGGCGTTCTATTTATTAAAATGATTAGAGGTTATGTTTTTAGTATTAAAATTAAGTTTGACTACGTTCAATAAATAATCCCAACAAGTTTTTGTTTCTTCTCTTTATTTACGTTTCGACAATTAATATTGTCCTCATCAGAACTAAAAACCATTTTTATACATTTAAATATGTATATATATATTTCAAATAATTTACAATAAAAAACAATTTAATTAATTATATAACAAAATAATAAAAAAAAGTTTGACTACATTTAAATGGTACTTGTGATATTTTATTACTTGAGTAGTAATATTTTACTATTTACTATATAGTTTAATTTAATTTACCCATTATTTTCAAATAGCAGTACCCATGAAATTACATTCTATACATATAACGTGAGCAATGTTCTACAATGTTCTTTTTATTTTCATTTTCAGTGCAGAAGAAAAATCGGTGCAAATTCCAGCTCCCATTATTTAACACGTAACTACAACACTTAAATGAGTGAAAAAACAAAAGTATCATGAAAAGTAATTTTATGAACACAAATGACTGCGGTTAATTTGAACGAAAAAGCTTATGTTCAATGGTTGCGATTTCACGTTTAAGATAGTTAGACGTGACCATGTGCTGCTTAACACGTCGGGAATTATGAAGAAAAGAGGAGGGATGAAGAGTTTTTAATCTTCTTTTCATGCTCCAAGCTTAGAGCTATTTCACCTTCATTTTCACCGTCTCATCGCGTGTTTTACTCGCGCGAATGAAGCAAAGCGTGAAGGCCTCGCGTCTTACGGCCACTAGGTGAATAAACGGATGAAAATTGGAAGCGAGAAAGGGGCGTTTGCAATTACAAATGCAAAGAAACGAGCCATTGCAAGACCAAGACAGTTAGAAGATTGTAATTAAACAGTGCAAGTGAGAAATTATCTATTTTTAAGGTACTTGTGACACGCGCGCAACATGAAATTTGCATGTCGCATCACTTGCTTCTTATTTTTGTTCATAATGCAAAAAAAAAGATATAATGTGTATGAATTATTCATTGCTGCCATTTTATGCGTTTATTCGATTTATTATTGGCGTTATTTGCCTATCAATATTATACATTAATTTTATATTTTAAACAACATTTTCAACTCATGAATATTAATTATTGCGTTTATTAGTTCGTACACGTAGCGGAAGAATGCTTTTCATCTAATAGGCAGTTTTTTTTATGTTGACTTAAATATGTTATGTAAATATATTTTAATGTACGTCGTGTGTACAATTTTGATTCCTCTCACTGTATATTAAAGGTATTACAGATGTATTCGTGAAGGCAGCGTTTTAATGTAGATACGTGTGCGTCTATTTGTTGCAAGTTCATCTTCGAGATTTTTTTTTTGCCAAAAAGGTAACGAGGAAATAGATTCTCAGTTTTTTCTGTCAAACAAAATAAATGAACCGTTCAGTCGACTTTTTTAATGTCTGTTCCACTTCGAAGAACTTGTAAATCATCGATTTATTTTTGTAAAACCAATGAAAAAAAGAAACACTCACAGTTTGACTTTCGGTTTCTTATACGAAAAAAAAAAAACAAAATTATTCATTTATTATTGTGATTAATATTTGTGTGAGTTAAACACTCTCATTAAATGATTAGTTTTTTTAGTTTTATGATGAATAACTTATGAGGATATATGGTTTCAACGTATCATCAAATATACATTGTAATTATTGAGAAACTATTTTGTTGTTCAAATTTTTTGCACAAATTATCAAGTTGAATTTATTGCGGTTTTTAAATTCCCGACTACATTGTTTCATAACGTGAGGGGGAAAGGATATAAGATAACAAAAATGATTGTCTGAAATAAAACGCAACTTAAGAAAAAAATCTTTTTGATCCCAATGTGCAGCAGATGACTACAATCGTCAACATGCTACGTGCATTCTTTATAATGCAAAAGATGCTATTCATCCAAAGAATGTGATTCCGTTTTCATATATAAACGTGCGAGTTACGAAGATTTAATTGTCAGTCTGTCTATTGGTATGTACCAGAAATGGACTGGATATTTCTCCAGCATTCGTAGCTATGGTTAGAGGAATTCCTGGACAAGTTTCCAGACTTATGAACTGACGTTCAAGTAATAATTATTATTATAATATTTTGTGACAAATAATGGTTTATTTGTTCAAAATTAGAGTAATGCGTTTTTCTTTAATTTGTCAAACTATCATTTATATATATATATATATATATATATATACACAGGGTGATTTAAAATAAACGACCAAAAGTGATTACAAGCAGTTATTCAAAAGTAGTTTAGAAGTAGCGGCAGAAATTACTATGGGATAGCAGTAGTAGTAGTTAGTTTTGTATCATATGAATAATAAATAAATATGAAAAATAAAGTTATTACGTCAATTCTTTGAATTGATCTAAGCAAATAATTACTTAATTCTACATCTAATTGAGTCAAATTGCATTTCGTTTTTAACTATATTTTGCAGGTTAGTTCAAGTGTGAGAAAAACGACTTCCATTTTGATGCAATTTCTGTAGCCTTAAGAAATTATTTGTACAAGTGAATTTCAAGAGAATTTCATCAAGAACTGACATAATATCTTCATTTTCTCAATAATCGCTTTATATTATTGTAAATAAAGTAAATACATCAATAGAACACAAATGTCGGTAATTTCGGATTTTTTCAAGTTCGACATCCTTTTAAAGTGAAATGTTGGATCTACTTTACTGACAGTGACAATATAAATTATTTTACGTTAATATTTCAAATTTCAGTGAAGTATTGTAAAATCGGGCTCTTTTAGCTTTTCCTATGTTTAATAACACATTATTCTGTAATTTTTTGTTGCTAAAAAGCGAGAAATTAGAAATGTTGGAATTACGAAAAAGCTCATTTTTGACAAAACTGAGTTGAGTACGAAAAACGAATTCGCAAATTTCTCGACACAAAAGCCGGAAATAGAACATAACTTTAATTAAACGTAACTGCAAAGAGATTATGTCCATTCTAAGTTGAAATGCCACTGACATTTCACCTTAATTATCAACTCCTATTATACCATTTGTGGTTTACAAATAATGGTAGAAAAAAGAGGTAAATAGTAAAAGAATGTAAATGTACGAAAGAGTGAAATATAAGTTTCTGATTCGATGAAGAATTTCATATTCATAATTGTGACGTGAGGAATCGATATCACGGATATGCGATAATCCTGATCGTTATTGACATAATCTGACGCGATGAGTAGCAATTAATGAAATCTACGGAGAGTCAATATCTGGTTTGCTTTTAGCTACTTTATGATGATTTAATTTTTTGTAAAAGTTATCATAAGTGTATATCCTTCATTTTTTTCGGTACACCCTGTATAAGTATAATTTATTTTGACATATTCAGATGCGCAATTTTGCACTTGATTTGATATAAGTTACAGATAGCAAATAGATATGAGCTACTTTAAAAGCACTTCAATGCATAATTGATGAAATGTGTATGCAAATTTATATTCAAATTGTACAAAAAGTAATGTTACTGAAGATTGCATTTATAATAATGCAATAATTTTCAGTGATTAAAGTTATGATAATTTATGACACACATTTCGTTTAAATAACGTGAATTAAAACGTATGAAAGACAAAAATAGAGTCATATCATCTAACATAAAATCATTTATCTAATAAATAAATTGTTTCGTTTCTTATAATTAAATTACGTATAAATAATTAATTTTTACCGTATCATTATTGCTATATATAGTAACTAGTTTGAAGTCATTAAACTCGAAAAATTGTACGCTTCTGATAGTTATTCTGAGCAGTTCTTGGAAACTTCACTTTTTCAGCGCATAAATTTTTGGACCTTGCAATTGTTATCAGCGCATTTTTGTTTCGCAGAAGTTCACGTGTAAACACATTTCTTGAGATAATCGCACGAAGTGTATAATCCAAAGACGTCATATCGTAAAATGTTGTGGGCCAGCATTTTACCAGATAACACAAACAAACAATTTCACATGCAGTAATAACTGCATCATTTCATGAGCCGTGTAAAGTGTCATGCGAACCACGTAAAGCTGTATATAATGTCAGTGTCATCTATTTTTGAATATAAAAAGTTGAAAATCAAGTTGCACTACCAGTTATAATATCAGCTTTACCACCCTCGTTTTCAAAGAAGAAGATCTTTGTAGATAACTTAAATGCAACTTTCATGACTTCATATCAGATTATCTCATTTACTGTTATCAGATTCAAATTCTGGTATTTACATTTTATTTTACACCTTAATGATACAGCAAATTTCAGTATAATTGTTGATAGTATAAGTGATTAACATGTATTCTTACACTAAAAACATTACTACGTTGAATCAAGAAGATTTTACTTAAATTAAGTAGAAAAAGCGTCAGATGTATTTGACAATATTTCTGGATTGACGAAATCCATTATTATTCTTTAATATACTCATAATTCTTGCTTAATTAAACTTGTATATACTTGAACCAAGTCTATTTCCTCTATTAAATAGCGTGTGCAACACTTGAAGTTGGCTTTTATCGATAGTTTTATTGCTGTTGATTCTCGGGCTTCTGATTGGTTGCCACATTAAAATTAGAAAGATTCAAAAATAAATATCAAAATTTACAAATGTTAAACGACAATCGTACCTATCTGTCAGACGTGTATATTACGGGTTATGTGTTATTTCTGTCAAAATATCAAATTTAAATAAGTTTGATTTATTTTATATTTATTTTACTTTAATTGTAATTTAAAATTCATATTTAAAAATTCAAAAATGGCAAGCGAAGCGCGCTTCTAATCTAGTAAGATTAAATAATATGTATATATTGTGTGAGGAAGAATCAAAAACATCAACTGAACTAATTCGTTGTTTACTTCATTCAAGTACAGAAATATTTTGAGAATATTCAAACTGCACAAAAACGATCGCTTTTTTGTACTTGGCCAGAGACACTACCGTGTCTCTTGAAATATATTTTCAATTATTTTATTTAATTATTTGTTCTATTTTTTTTTCTATTTGAATATGAATACAAACTCACAACACTGCTTTTCATGTTATGTTTTATTATTTATGACTAGCTGAAGCCCCGGCTTCGCCCGGGTGAAACCCTGTGACCCCCTCCCTAAAACCGTATATGAGTCCTAACAAAATCCCTAGTTCCACCCGAGATACTATTAGGACCCGAGATAAATTTGGACAAAACACGTGTATAACGACTATTAAGAATCAAGGTATGGCTACGACATGGTTACCTGGTCAGCGCCCGGTGGGACAATCCAGGTTAACCATAACGTGACTATATTTAGCCTTGATTGGGTTTTGCAGTGGAATACCATTATAAGAAATTTCGGTCAGATCATATCAATGCCTGGCGTGACATAAGAAAGTAAGTAAGACATAAGTAAGTAATAGCGGGTTTCCATAATCAGTATATCTTATTGGAACCATATTTGACCTTATTGGGGCTATATTTAACCTTCTTGTGACCATATTTGGCTTTAATAAGGACACCCGAAATAGAAAAAAGCTTGACAAATATGGTTCTTATTGGGACCATATTTAGCTTTAATAAGGACACCCGAAATAAAAAAAGCTTGACAAATATGGTCTTTATTGGGACTATGTTTAGCCTTAAGAAAAACATATTTGGCCTCCCGCGTAAAAAAAAGAATCAGGCACAAATAAGGCATAAGAATGGCTTAGGAGCGCGAGCCAATCTCTTGCCTTACTATTGCCGTGCTTTTGCCATGCTGTTGCCATATTTTTTCCAAGTTTGTAG
>JABFPJ010004285.1:0-14135 GCA_022817425.1 Gryon sp. ZL-2020 | reverse complement strand
AGGAATTCATTGGCAAATCATAGGGGTTATAGGAGATTCATAGGGCGGTCATAGGGAGGGGGTCACAGGGTTTCGCCCGGGCGAAGCCGGGGCTTCAGCTAGTATATATATATATATATATATATATAATAAAAAATATAAATAAAAATTATATAAAATAAAATAATAACGTCAACTGCATGTATCGAGTAAAAATTATTCAACATATACAATATTGTAAATATTAATGATGATGAATACTATTGAATAAGTAATCATTAACAACAATTTTCAGTGATCTAATTATCACTGATTAATAATTTTTTAAATGTAATTATAAATTTATCTTTATTTATGCTGTATTACTTATATATGACAATGCTTATTATTAGAAAATCACAAATTACTTAAGATGATTGAAACATTAATTTTAATTAGTGATGGGATTGATAACTCCTAATGGTTATTGGTTTGTAAATAAAGTCTAATAATTATTCGTAAGTTAATAGTGTCAGAATAATCAAACGTAATTATTGATGATGTATGATAATTTCAAACATTTTGAATTGCTGTTTTCTGAGATGCAATCATTCTTTATATTTGCAAGCTATTAGATAGTAATCACATCATTATTAATGTATTATATAAACTATATTTCATTTGTACTAGGCTACTGTTTGAATCACAACACAGGTAATAGTTATGATATGTTTTTGTCTCTTTCGAAGTGAAGCTATGTTCTTAAGATTTAAGTCGAACCGCTTTACATTTTTTGGGAGATTGGTTATCCCGCAGCGCGACGGCTTTATTATTGTGGGAGACCTAGTTACTCGAAAAAGTACGATCGCTATACAATATAGAGGACGTTCGACTTTACGTCAATTTGATAAAGCAGGTCTGCCACGTGAGACAATGACGTCCCAAAACTATTTTCTGTATACTTTTCTCAGAATCAGTATACAAAACATACAAAAAGTAATCGCACTATATATTTTTGTCGAATTAATGTATAAAATGTTATTAAAATGAAGTTTCTAAAAAATATTTTTCTTCTTGCTTTGATTGATGTTCTGTTTCATTCATTATTTCAAAATATAATTACTTTTAGAATATAATAATCAATGGAAACATGTTTTATCTAAATAACTAAGTTGCATTTCAATTAAATTAACATAACGAATCACTGTAAAAACTAGTGTTTCAATTTTGAAACATGCGCAAGTGTTTCCCATTATAAAAAGATAGGCGAAAATTTGGAAGCACTTCTAAACGTTTTAAAAGCGGGTACAAAATGTTTCAAAACGAAACACTTGTTTTAAAGTGATGTAAAATCAAAATACTTACATATAAATTTCAATTTGGAAATTAACCCAATAAATCTTACACAAAATATCAAGTGATGCAGTAGCATTCAATTTTTGCAAAGGTCAGATCTAATGCACAATATCGTAGTTTTTATACTGTTAGAATGTTTCTGGCGTGTAATTAAGAATAAGTTGATATAATGAGTTAACATTTACCTTGCAACCATGTAACGAATATTCAGTTAAAAAATGTCAAGATTTTTTTGCAAGTACATTTTACATAATTGCAATATTGTTTAATTCTAGCATAATTTTTATTTAATTTAAGTATAAAGGGAAAAAAATAAGTATTAAAGAAACTTACCAATTTGCAAATAAGTTTTGCAAATATTTAGAACCGAAACATACATTTCTTTTTTTCGGTAAACTTTGACTCGAAAGAGACAAATAAAATTGGTCACTCGTAAATCCGAGACATGAATTCCAAAATGTTCGAATTTGCTGGGTCATACAGTCGGCCATCGGCAATATCATTTTTCCAATTTTCTGATGATTGGCCAGGTCTACCTGAATCGCAACCAGTATCAATAATAATAGTAATAGTTGCAGTAGCAGTAACAGTATTAGTAGAAATGACGACTAATGCATTGCTTCGCATCTTTCAACAGCACGACCATCACCATGAGCCGGGCATGCCGTTTGACTTCAACTATGCTGTGAAGGAGGACGCATTTGGCAATGATTACTCGCACAATGCGATCAGCGACGGTGACGTGGTGCGTGGCGAATACAAGGTCCAGCTTCCGGACGGTCGGGTTCAAGTTGTTCGCTACACGGCCGATTGGAAACACGGCTTTACTGCGCAGGTTTCGTATGAAGGCACGCCACGTTTTCCAAGCCGAGGTGGTGGAGGTGGCGGTGGCGGCGACGGCGCCTTCCAAGGTTATTAGGTCCCACGATCATTTATCCAGCAACATGTCGCCATCGGAACCAATGATATGAAAAGAAAATCGAATTACAAGTTTTGGCCTATGACAAAAAAAGAAACAAATTTGCTAAGTATTATTTTTGGCGAACGAGGAGATTTCATTGTATTATATCATTAGTTTTACGATGTAGAAAATCCTAAAGTTTTTATATTGGCACCCAAATTAAATGTTACTTTAAACATTTAGGTTGAATGTATATATTGAATTTATTGAGATATTTAAAATGTCAAAATTTCTATTAAAATCTCAACGAAGTATTATTATGATCAAATATTCAACTCAAGTATTCGAAGTAAAACTCAGACGTGAGCATTGTTTGATATTTCAAAGCGTATCAAATTGTTATATTACATTTAACAGTTATATATATTTATAATATTCTTCAAAATTGTATGTAATTAATTATAGTGATTCATTTAAGATACCAATAAATAAAATTAATTATAAATGACCGTCCTAATTTGCATGATAAAGAGAACCTAGGTTAAACAAAAAGTTAATATGACGTATGTAATGATAAAATTTATGAAATTAATGATAAAATGCGAACAAAAAATGTATATTGTAATACACGTAAATTTATATGAAGTTGTAAAAGTCAAACATTTTAAATAAATTATACGTTCACCGAATGATAATAATATAATATAATTTAAACATTAATTCTGATGATTTAAATATGATAATCACAGTATTATATTATATGTGTATTCTCATACACAAATTGCATTATTAAGAATTATTATTCTTGCAACCTCGTCACTAATTTCTCAAATTAATTCACACGCATTTTAAGCAAAATTAATTCAACTTTACTTTTCCGTGAAAACAATATATGATGTAAGCGTACTGAAAATATTATATATAGTCCTATTAAGTAAGTATTTTGTATTATGCTGATTACATTAATATATAATCAGATAGTTATAATCAGATAACAATGAGTTCTGTTGTTAACTTAACTTAGCATTACCAATTCTATAATGTCACATTCACAGTGAAAAATTTTAAAATAAACAACAAAATTCAGTGGTTTTGTGCAAATTGAAAGGTTTCTTATATTTTTTTAATACAACAAGTATTAATTCATTTACATAAAAAATGCTAATACGTTTTTAAACATTATTTAAAGTTAACAAAATGTAGATATAAAATGTCGGTATGAAACTTTTCATTCTACAAAGTGAAAAGTTAAAAAAGCTATTTAACTCTATTGTACATGTATTGTATTCTTACAATCAGCTTTTAAATTGTCATTTCTAAAGGAATAGCGGGCATATGCAAAATAAAAAAATTATTATTGTATCATCTGAATGGAGAAATAATGAAATCCCGCACCTTACGATGTACATTTTCTTGTTCGCTAATAAACAAATGTTCTAAGAAAAATAATTTTAAAAAAATTTGTTTCATGCTCGTATTAGATGAAAGTACATCTACTTTCTTTTTTTCTCGGGATATCTCTTTTCGCACACAACTTCCCCATGTTGTAGTTTACGTCGGTGATAAAATTCTCCAAGATAATATTGTCGACGTGATATTTTCATACGTTGTTATTTTTTTCTATGATCATGTTCGCAAGGTCTAGGGATTGTTTTCTGGTTATTTTAACATACATAATAAAAAAAGAATACCAGTGCGAAGCTATGACTTTAATTAAATAATTTTTACACTGTACGTTTTTTGTAATATAACATATTTTCCCTTTAATTTAATTTAATTAACAATAATTATATAATAATATTATCATGAAAAAACTACTCAATTATTATTTATAATAATTAATTGTTATAAATATTAATAATTTTTAGAATAATTTATGAGTTATAATTTAATGCAGATAAATTTGTCGTTAAACAGCCACAAAAAAACACTTTTCACTCCTAGGGGGATTTTGAAAAATGTTTTGCTGAATTTTGCGTTCTCTCGTAACGAAAAATATCATTCGCACCATAGAAGACGACCAGAAATCCCTTCATCCTGCCATTACAAGCCTCGCCTTCTGCTCGAGTTGTAAAATTCGAACGAGGTAGATGATATCTGTTTTCGTTTCCCTTGATACAAAATATACTATTATTTTTAATACTATTTATAATACCAAAAAAAGTCGTTTGTACCAAGGTTTTTACCCGAAAGTTCGATTTCTGGGTTCGGGGGTGTAAGTTGACTGTCCGAGCATAGCGAGAATTTTGGTATAAAATATACTATATCAATCAATAAATCAAAATTAATAAGATCGATCAATCCATCAATCAATCAATCATTGAAGAAAAAAAAGAAAGGAAATAACAATATCCACAGTGCGCTCGAAGGGCGCTATAACCCAGTGTATGTATATTTATAATTAATTATAAATTGAATGAAAAATGATTGATTCGATATAAATATGAAAAAAATTAACGGATTTTGCGTAAATTACCTTAATTAATGTAAAGAAACATATATAGCAGAACGTAATTTTACAGAGTTTGTGTGCAATAAAACCGAGATTCGAACAAAGGTCGTTACTGCAAACATAATTGAATATAACGTTACATTTATTGCAATGATACTGCCAAAGTAAATATTGAATTACCATAAATGAACACAAATAAGTAGTCAGATAATTGAAATTGCATTCAACTGTGACTGTTGTTTATTTATATAAGTTTATTTATATCAACAATCATCGAATTAAATAAATTTACATTAAAGCATATCCAATGTCACACAAAATGTTATCACAAATCTGAAGGAGATAACATATTCTGTGTACATGGCAATAATTATAAATTGTTGCGTTTTTTAACATTTTCTTTACAATAAAACTACTATGTTCTAAAGGAATTTGAGTACATTCTGCCGCTTTTTTCTGTTCAATATAATACTTAAATTCCAGTAGAAATTGACGGTGGAGTGTGGAGTGATAGTTTAATTTAATTGCTGTTGCAAAAAAAAAATAAAAATAAAATAAAAACAATATTATTACTGATTTTTACTAATGCTAACATAACTTCTGTTTCGGTGTTTTGCAATTGCACTGAAATAACTGTTGACATATTATAAGGAAAGAAACATTTCATGAATAAATACTCAATGGTTTTTATTTATATTTACTTAAAATTGTGTTATTATTAGATAAAAATACTTTTACACAGTGTTTCTAACAGTGAGCCTTTTTAACATTGGCCGGCGAACTTTACTCCATGTTAAAGAGGCTCACAGTTAGAAACACAGTTAGAGGCTCACTGCTTCTACATATCATAAGTAAAAGTAGAATGAGATTTAAGATATTGATTACTTTTGTTTCTTAAAATTATAAATAACAATAAGTTAACGAATATGAAGCATTATTTAGTCAAAACTTCATGGATAATCACTGAAGTTTTGACTAACGAGTAGCGACTCAGAGTATAAACAAAGCTAGCGCATGCCATTAACGAAAAATACTATACACATCTGTCGTTACTACATATTTTTTTAAAGTAACATTAGTATTTTTGTGGTAAATTGGGCAAAGCTGCACAACTGTTTGTAGTCACTATAAACTTCTGTAGTATTTTTCCGTAATGGTGATAATAATCTATGAAGTCTTGCCTAAAAATGTCTTAAGTCCCATTCACTAACGATCGAACAAATGTTTACTTCTCATTGCTTAAGATTTAAGGAATACTTTTATAGTTCTTTTGTATTTATCCCTAAAACGGTTTTTTAGAATAAAACGAACAAAATTTAGTGATTAAGAGATAAGCTTTTTGTTTTTATTAACCAACAAAAACTTTACTTTTAATTACACAAGACTCTTATTGTTAATATGCCAACAGTTGTTTCAGTGTGATAAATATATTTAAAAAATAAACATGACTAATAATAATAATAGGTGTTTATTACAAGATAATAAATTATAAATAAATTTCTCATAGTTACTGTTCAATTGATATTGTCACTTTCAATTATTCATTAAAAATAAAAACCAATGAATGTGAATTAACTTGAATGCCATGCAAACTAAACGCATCATTCAAAAAGAAACTGAATTTATAATGAATTATATTCAAATAATAATTATATTTAGAATTCATGAATATTTATTATAAATTAAATGTGAATGGACTTTCTGAATAGATATTCATTTAAATACACGTGATATGAAAATATGAAAATACATCTTACATTGATTTTGAATAATACAGAAAATATAGAGCATATTTTTATTCAAATTAAATCTAATTAGAGTAACGGAATATAAATAGTCGTATGGAGCATTTTAACTAAAGCATTAAAATTCTGTCAAAAAAAGTGATATAATAATTATTTTGTAAGTGATTGAACATAGTACATAAAAATCTTTTGTCCTCTGGACTCGTCGTGAAAATGATAGTCATATTCTGACCGAGCCATATAAAAGTCGTCTAATGACTTTTGATCTTTTCGCCTTTATCTTATATTATATATTTTTTTTATGATTAAGCAAGATCATGCTTAATTGTTCGACATAACCTACGATAATAAAAACAGCAAGACAAGAGAAATAGAAATTCCCGTTCAATTTACACGCGTATGCCCGTTTATGAATATGAAATGCAGCGTTGAGCTTCGTTTTGGTCCATTATGAAATGCTCCGATACTTTTGTGCAGCTATCGCGCTCTTACCATTCATTTATTATTATTTCGTTTTTTTTTATTTTTTTCGAACAATGTGAAACATTTTCTGCTAAAAAAGAACGAGGAGAGAATATGGAATTTAATTTTCGCAAAAAGAAAAAAAAATTAAAAAAAATCAAAGTCCGACTGTGATTTTAACTGATTTCACGGATAAGAAATCATTCAGCAGTTTTCGAATTCATTAAAGTAAAATTGACGCTTCATTTTACATTACAGATGCAAGACAAACATATGATTTCAGTTTTTAATAAGATTTTAATAAGAAAATAAGATTTCAAGTATGTATATATTGAAAAATAATTAAATATTGAATAAACCTGTTAAATTAATAATCTTCTTCAATATAAAGTGGAACTTAGTTATGATGTTTGCTTTTATTTATATAATTCTTTTGCCCTCACGTGAGAAATTAATACTCTTTATTACATGATATTTAGCACTGTAGATGAGATCTCTGGGAACAGACAATAACAGTTACTTGCAAGACACTTACGGAATCACATCTCAGTGTTATATGAACTGAAATATGCTCGCTTGTAAATCTTCGTAAACGTTTATTTAAAAATGTAACATTCGTTAAAAATATGTATAAATGTATATATTACACTTTATTGCAATTTGTAATTTGTAATAATTATTATTAGAATTTTTATGACGTAAAAGTAAATTTTTGATTTAGATTAATATTTATCATTGTCAAAGTTAAATCTTCACGAATTTGTTTAAATAATATGGAATATTAACGAAATACATTTCATGTTGAAATTTATTACTTTTGCCAAATTTTTATAAGATAAACAATAGACTTTAATTTATATTTCGACTATTTATTAGTCTTCATCAGAACTAAAATATAACAAATTTAACATTCATAATATTTTTGTATAAAAAATTTCAACTAATTAATAGGTATTATAAACAATTGTTTTGTTGAGCATTGTGTTTGTTAACTTACATTTCTTAGTGAATATATATAATTTTTCCTTTTGCTATACAACCGATATTATATTTCATTTAATTTCCTCATTCAGAGTTAATAATTTTCATCAATTTTCAAATTAATTGATATAATTAATTAATAAAATTATGAAAACATCAAAACTTTCATATGATGTTCAACTTAATATAATGATTAGTGTGTTTACATTATGTTGTTGAAATTAAATCTACTTATTTATATTTCAATATTTTCGTGGGCATAACGAACGAATCTCAACATAAAAGTAATTGCGACAAAAAATATAACCATCTCTAAGAAATTAATTTCAATTATAATTATTCGAAAAATTAATGTTTTAAGACATTAAGGGAGTATTAACGATTAAATGGCGTTTGTCACGCTTTTTCAGGATTTTGTATGAGGCAAATTTTAATTCATCGGCCAGTGAAAAAAATAAATTTTGAGAAAAAGGGATTTGAGTTTAGTCAAGGCTTTCAGAATTGTTAATTTTTTAATTATACTATAGGTCTATATAGAGGGTTCAATAATAAAGTGAACTAACTCCATTTAACACTCAATAATAATATTTGTTATTAATAATTAAAATTTTATTGTAATAAAATAATTTGACCAACATAACCATCTTTCAATGGTTAAAATTTGATTAACGTAATAAGAATTCGGTTGTTAGAATAAATTTAGCTGTTGTAATCAAACTGAAAAATGCCAAATTCAAAATGGTAGTTAGTTCACTTCAATACTGAAACCTCCATATATATATATATATATAGTAGACGCTTTTCTTTCTGATAAAATTCGTTTCTTGATATTTGTTAATAAATCAATTAATAAGTCGTTTTTTTCAAAATTATAAGCCCCCTTAAATATTAATGCAACATTTCTTATTTTTATTTATAAACTTTATTTACTAATTCATCTTATGAACAAATACGTGTTATTTCCATTTACACGAATTTAACAGACTTATATTTAATAGAAATTAATCATTATTGAACATTCATATGTATTTCAAACGCTGAAATATAATAAAATAAAGTATTAATTTCGTTATAAGCCATTAATTTCAATTAGCACAGCAAATGATTAATATCATTAAATAAAAAAATCATTTTCCACCGACTCAAAGATCTTGCCGTCAAACTTGAAATGGTCATTGTTTTGTACGATAATGATAAATGTCACTGTTGTGCAGTTACAATGAATGAAAAATCCGAAGTGTGAAGAACGAAAGAAATAAACAAATCTTGATCCAAAAATTTGCTACGATTATTTGCAATCCTTGTTTGCGATAATAGATGCATATTCGTTAGCACGAAATTTATTACTAGTCTAAGGTCGATAAAGCAGACATTCTGATCAGTCCTGTCGATGTCTTCACTTTATCAATAAACACCATTGTCATAGCAACGAGCTTGGCTTTGAAAAAATAGAAAAAGAAAAAAGCCTAACAAAAGCATTTCTAACGACACATTCGTTCATTTTACTCCTCACTCAGCAACGATATTAAAACACAGATAGATACACAGATACATGAGCTGTACATTTGGCAAATGCTTTTGCCTTTGGTTTCAGTTGCCCAACTAAGTGCAACCTTTATAGACGACTAACGGAGCAATGCTTGCAGCTATTCAATCAGTCCTAGAACAATGGACTACCTTGAACAAGCGGCTGCAGAGGATGTGGCAGAGGCTGCACAAAAGTGTTTGTCGGCCAACACGTGAACTAATCTCAACTTGAAGAGCTGACTCACTTTCACCGCTTCGTGGGAAGATCGATCCCTCGTCTATTACAGTGTTTTTCAATGTAACAGACTCTTATCTTGCACCACTTCGCACTACTGCATTACGCCGAATATCTTATCACGAATTTTCGTAGGTATTAGTCCAAACTAAAAAAAATCATAAATTTAATTAATAATTCTTTTTTGATGTACCGATTATAGTTGATTCAAGTTTTACTTTTGCATTATTTCTTGTTCAAGGTCATCTAGATTTTTTCTTCTTTGTTAATATATGTTTGAGATGGAATTGTCATATTGTTGAACAAGAATAAATCAATGAGGAAATAAATGAAAATGATGATAATAATAATAATAAAATAATAATAATAATAATAATAATAATAATAAAATAAATGAAAATAAAAAAATGAGGAAATAAAAATTATTTCGAAACGTTAATTAAACATAAAAAAGAGTTTAATTGGGATACACTTATTTACATATAAAATTCTACAGAGGAATAACACTAAATTATCTATCCTCTTAATATAAATATAATATAAGAATAAATCAAGTTAATAACGTTAAAATATAAACCTAATTTCAAAGTTATATTTTGAAATATTTCGAAAAAATTATTTTATAACGATTAGCGTGATTCTTAAGACGATGTAACTCGCGATACTTTTTTTGTCTCATAAACTCATATTAATAATGATCGTTTGAACATTAATGTATACAATGAAATTTAAGAAAAATTATCAAATATAAAAATGTAATTCAATTTGATGGACATTTCATGTCTGTATAGATTAGAGCATCAATATTTTAATGAATAGAACATTGCCAGTTTTCTAATGCGCAAGCAACAATTTTATAAGAAACTTTATGTTTTTTTATTTTATTATAAAATCAAAAACTGTTTTAATATTTTTTAATGATAGATACATTTTTGCACAAATATGATAATGATTCTATCCATATGTTTAGAATTTTTAAAGAAATCGGAGACAAATGAAATATAAATACAACCTTCAGAATTGAATTTTATAAAACTATTCTTTCTTATAATATAACTTATTATAACTTTTAGTAAATTTAATGTTAGTATCTCTAAGTTTCATGCAGTAGAAATAAAATATTTCAATTTATTTTTACGACAAAGTCAAAGTAGATATAGTCTTACCAAAAAGTCATCCTGAAGAAATTCAATTTATTACATAATACGAAAAAAAGGAAGCTTTCCTTAGTAATTTATATACGTGCTCACATTCTTTTGCAATTTTTAAGAGTAAAAAAAATATCAAGTGTGAAACATTAAAGAAGCATAATTTAGTGAACGTAACATAAAATCAACTGTTAAATAAGCTAGGTCAGAATCATGTTGCATACATGGCGCACCTGCTATTTTTCACAGTCAATCAGTGAAAAGTGATCAGCGTTCACTTTCTATGATAGTTGCATCAGCTAAAAGTTTTGCCATTTTCTCACAGTTCCATTATTAATACTTAAAAACAGTTTTTATCGGAGTCCAATACGAATTCAGGCCGCCGTAAATTTCGAAATTGTTCATCT
This sequence comes from Gryon sp. ZL-2020, assembly GCA_022817425.1. Classification (NCBI taxonomy): domain Eukaryota; kingdom Metazoa; phylum Arthropoda; class Insecta; order Hymenoptera; family Scelionidae; genus Gryon; species Gryon sp. ZL-2020. The sequence goes on along the minus strand of JABFPJ010004285.1, from coordinate 2,963 downwards.
GAATGCAAAATCCGATCCACGCCGTAAATCGTGAAACTTTAAAGTGACACTTGATGCTAGACATAACGAGCAATTGAATACGACAAATAAGTCGAGAAATGTCATGTGCTAAGCGAATCATAACGGACGATATAACCCAATAAAAATCATGCAATTCCCCTTCTTCAATACTTACGATAAATTGTTTCTTCGCAATGCGTAAGGATTTATTATGTTCGAAGTATGTGTAGGCAACGGCACGATTCAAAGTTCAGTACGACCTATAGTCACTTGAAGCAGACGCCACATATTTGTTTTTGCGTAATTATGAATACAAATGCCTTGAATATGATTCATATCGCGGATGTCGCTCTAAAAAATCGAATATACATTTGGTCATTCGTGCAATTAAATCCTTTTCATGTGAATCGCCGCCAAATATGCGTTTTTATTGTTAACCATTAGTGATTATAAAAAATGACATATAGAAAATATAACATATTTAAAAACAAAAATTACAATCATTATCAAATGATTTTTCTGATTTCTTTATGGAAAAAAATCTTTAAAAAATTCTAATTTGTATATTTTTTTCAATCAAACAATGTTTTCCATTTACTAATAGCATTGAAATGAATGTGACAATCATCGTCAACAACAGCATTCGAAACTTAAAATAGAAAAAAATCTTTGTATACAATAAAAAATTATACAAAAACTCAATAGAGCTTATAAATATAATTATGGTAATTTGAGTTGAAATTGTAATGACATATAACGTGTTAGCATTGTTTCTTTGAACAAATTGCTTTTCATGAATTAGACAATGCTATTTTCAAAGCAAAGCATTGTGTGTAAGTTTAAGAACAAACTTTTGATGTTCAATATTAGTCGCCTTCAATTAATATCATTCTTGACAATCCTCCCTCACGGACGAAGATATAAATAACAATTTATGCCGTATTTTTATATGAATTATATATATATATATATATATATATATATAACATTTTTATAAAATGATATTTCTAACCACAGGGACGAAAATGTATTTTTCAAAGTATATTTGAAAGATGTAATTTCTTGCCGTTTTACGTATAAAAAATATATGCCATTTATATAATTTCTTGTCGCATATATATTTTTTTCAGAAAAATATATCCTATCCTATTAATATATAAATTTCAATCTATGTCTATTTGTCTGTTTGTCTGTTACCTCATCATGGCCAAACTACTAGACCGATTTAGTTTAAATTAGTCTCAAATTACAGCTTATACTTTCCTGAATGGCATGGGCTATACAAAGTAATGTTTGTAGTTTTATTGTAGAATTTTGAAAAACAATTTTTTTCCTATAAGTATCAGAGGAGGGGGGAGGTGGTCGTCAAATGGATTTACAAGAAAATTGTAAAGCCGACCAATTTAATCAATTTGTTGAAAAACATGTAGCGTGTTTTAACGCCAATGTCAACGATTTTATATATTACCCTAATCATACTAATTAATATATAATTTTTAATTAATGTTTGTTTGTCTGTTTGCCTATTTATTTGATACCTCATCACGGCCAAATTACTGGACCCATTTAGCTCAAATTAGTTCCAAATTAAAAGTTATACTTTCCTAAATGTCATAGGCTACATAAAGTGGTAATAATAATTTTGATTTTTGAAAAAAATATTATTTTTCCTATAAGTGTCATAGGGGGGGGGGTCATCTTCAGATGGATTTACAAGAAAATTTAACTATTCACGCACCAAACAATTTTACGAAAAATATTGTTTATCGCAACGCATTATTAAAATAGCTGTATTTAAATGTATTTCAATGTTATTAATTTCTGTATATATATTTTATTACTATATATATTTAACATCAATATTTATATATGCCTTTAATACATGATTTCTAATAAACTTTTTTTCTCTTTAAAACAAGGAGGCAAACAAACATATTTTCATAACCTCATATTTCTTACCTTTCTCTGATATTTTCAGACTATTTTTTGTTTGTTTTTTAACTCAAGACGGCTATTAGACGGATTTGATTTCAATGAATTTTAGATTAAAGCCTGAAACTTGTCATAACTATATAAAATGGTGTTTATAATTTCGATTTCTAAAAATAAAATTGGGGGGAATCTTTACATAGATGTCAAAGAGATATGTCGCGTCGGTCTATGTGATAAATAGTTCGTACTTAGGCGAAGCCGGGGGATCAGCTAGTTTTACATATATATTTTGAAAATATATTTTCGATCGTGTGGGATAGAAATAGCATAATTGAAAGAAAACATTTGATTTTAGGTCAACTGCGAACTTTTGTGCTACAAAGTACTTTTGTATTCCAATCTATCTTAAATCATAACAAATTAGTTAAGAAAATTATCTTTAGTACCGATGATATAATGTTAATTACTGATAAAACTGTTTATATTAATAAATTATATAATGATAAATTGTCCAAAACGTACAATGCAAGTTGTAAAGTAAAGCAATTTGACAACGCAAATGAGAGTGCGAAAATTTTAGGTCCAATTATCGTTGATATAGTATGTATGCGTTAGATATGAAGTCAACTCACGCGACTGCTTGCCACAAAGTTAACTTACATGTGAAAATGCAAATACGAGGGAGTAGTACGTTACAACTGCTACTTTGCTATAGGTGAATGGATCGCCGCAATGCGTAAGACAAAGATGAGAATGAGCCGACAACCACAACAAACGAAACTGTTTATAGTGCGACCACATTTCGATGTCTATATTCTTCACAGTCCCCTATCAGTTTCATTTCGTCCGATAAATCTCTTCAGTTCTTCGATTCACTGTGTATTCCTGTCGCTCTCTTCCTGTCGAAATTATTAAAAAAACAAATACTGAACGTAAAAAAAGTAATCCAATAATTTTAAAAACTAAAGACAAGTCAAATGAAATTAATATAATTAGTGAAATTAAACAAAAAGTTGACATCGCGAATTTAA
>JABFPJ010004284.1:0-14137 GCA_022817425.1 Gryon sp. ZL-2020 | reverse complement strand
AAATTACTTACTTTTAGCAATTAAAAATGATTAAAATTTAAAAAATCATAGAACTTAAGCTGACTCATTAACGAGTAGTACACTAGTCGCTAGCAAGTAATAAACGAGTCGCTGGCGAGTCGCTGACTAGTCTCTAGCGAATCGTCAGCGCATCATTAGCAAGTCGTACTCGTGTCGTTAGCGTATCATCATGGTGTCATCATCGAATTCTCATTGAGTCGCAAACGAGTCGTTGGAGAGTCGTCAGGCACTCATCAACAATACGTCATCGAGTCGTTTTAATTTTCCATTTTTTTACGAGTCAATAGCAAGTCGTCAGCGAGTCGTTTGCGAAGCGTCACCAAATTCAGCATCGCTGACGAATCGCTAACGAGTCGTCAGCGAGTCGCATATTTTTAACTGGGTGGAAAATAAAATAGTTTGAGATAAAAATTTTTCCATTTTTTATGAAAAAAATAAATTTGATTATTATGGACTATCATTACTAAACACTCTTATTGGTCCATTTTGTAAGGCTAACTAAACTATAACCTTGATTAGTCGGTTTATTGATTGGCGTCGAAAAATAAAATATGATATTTGTATAAAACTCGGTAACATTTGCCTAAATTCCGCACTAAATTTGACGAGAAATGTGAATCCGTAATTATTCCGACTCGTACTTTAATTCAGTTCTTTTTTATGACGACGTTAAATTGGTTTATTAAAGTAAATTTGAATTATTACCTATAGGAGGTATTTAAATAAAGCGAAACTGCTTAAGGCGGAACAGCACTGTGACGGGAAAAAAAATGAAAAAAAATTTTTTTTTAGATTTTTGGATAGTATAACATGTGTAGAAGCAAGTGTTAAAATATTATCACGAAATTAAAAAATAAACAAATTACAGGATTTTTTGTGTCACGGCGCACGCCGGCCGCGACATGTTCTAACGCGCCGGTCGCGCGCTCTCGGTTTTTAGTGCGCTATTCATCATTTTTAACACATTGTAAAAAATGGTACCTTAAATTAAGTACATTAATTAAGTTAATATAATTAAATTAATATAATTAAATTAATATAATTAAATTAATATAATTAAATTAATATAATTAAATTAATATAATTAAATTAATATAATTAATTAAGTTAATATAATTGTTTCTGTCTAGCAGTAAGCATTTTTATTTTTTGACAAATAAGTTATTCGAATTATATAATTAATAAATATGAATTGTATAAAAAGTTGCGAACTGCTTATATGAACCGAAAACGGAAGAAGAAAAGTTCTGGGATAAGAGTCAAAGATGGAAGAAAGAAACACCGACCTTTACATCGTTATGAAATTTCCAAAGACACCACGTACAAAGTTAATGAATTAATCGCTTACAGAATTCTAAATTTCATATCGGTTTTTGCTATTCTCGTCCTATGTTAAAGGTAGTAGTTGCAACGGACCGTTGCAATTTGAGGAAATAAGTTGTCGTGGTCTACGATTCAAGATTAAGGTGAAATGTGAAGGTATGTGCGAAGATAGATTCATCGACTCTTGCCCATTGATAAAAAACGCATACGAAATTAATCGCAGATTTACTTTTGCGATGCGATTACTAGGGATTCGACTAAATGGAGCCGAAAGGTTTTGCGCGTTTATGGATTTGCCGCGTCCTGTTTTTCGATCATTTTATGATAAAATTGTGTCGCTCATACACGAGTCTGCTGAAGCTGTTGCTAAACTATCGATGGCGCGTGCTGCAAGAGAAGACAAACAATTCACTGATGAGGCAACTGATCAAGAAAATTTAGGACTAACAGTTTCAGTAGATGGATCCTGGATGAAACGAGGGTTTTCTTGTTTATTCGGCGTTGTAACATTGATTGGATATCATACGCGCAAAGTTGTGGACATCATTGTTAAATCATCGTTATGCTTGGCTTGTGAACAACATAAAAAAAATACCGAAGATTTTGAATCATGGTATGAAGAACATGCGGAAAGTTGCACGGCTAATTACGAAGGCAGTTCAGGAAAAATGGAGGTGGACGGTATCCGAGAAATGTTTGGCAGATCAGAAGACTTACACGGCGTACAGTATACCAGTTACGTCGGCGATGGAGACACTAAAACTTATAAGGCGATTCTAAGCCGTATGTTGATAAAGAAATCATTAAAAAAGAGTGTGTTAATCATGTAAAAAAACGCATGGGAACTCGATTGCGTGATTTAAAAAAAAAGAATAAAGGAGTTGTTGGCAGAGGCAAACTAACCGACAAATTGATCAATGAACTAAGCAACTATTACGGCAGAGTTATTCGTGAAAACAAAGATTCTGTTGAAAATATGCGAGAAACTATATGGGCCACTCTTAAACACAAAGGATCGACGGACAACAAGCCAAACCACAGCGATTGTCCAAAAGGAGCTACCTCATGGTTCACTTGGCAGCGAGAAAAAGCGACGAGGCAGTTCAAAAATTATAAACATAAAAATCCACTACCAGAAAATGTCGTAAAAGCACTCACACCGGTATATGAAGATCTGAGTCGAATCAAGTTGTTAGAACGCTGTTTAGGAGGGTACACTCAGAATGATCACGAAAGTTTCAACGGTCTCATATGGAAATATGCTCCAAGAACCACATCAAGTCGATTTGTTGTTGTTGAAACAGCAGCTTTTTTGGCAGTTTGTTCGTGGAATGGTAACGTTAAGTCCCTTCTATATATTCTCAACGTTATGGGCGTCCAAATCGGACCGGCATTGTTGAAGTATTGCGAGAACGACGAAGAAGCGACGAATAGCCGAGTGCCAGTCCACAGTACTTCCCACTCCAATGACATTGTCAGTACAGATCATCACGCGAAAACCCGCAGAAAATCTATTAATGATTCTTATTATGGCCCTGGATTGGATGAACTATGGTAAATATAGATTTAAACCGTCATTTTCTCCCTCATATGACACTCGAACTTTCAAAGCCGTTTTTCTCGAAACACAATTTTTCGAACTGGCCGCGCAGGTAGAGAGCTCAATTTTAAACCAAATGACTTAACATTTGTACAGTATGTAGATAAAACTATTCTCTTCCGTTAAGCGTAGGGAAATAATTTTATCTTCGATACTTTTTTTTTAAACAAAATAAATATACAAAAAAAGCATGGTCATTTTGATCTACTTTTATTCAAAGTGCTGCCATTTCGCGAAAAATGATTGAATTTACAAAATCCTATGCTTAACTGAAGATATTTATATGTACTTTCATAATAATTCTTAATCGTTGTTTTTAGATGATTTCCTCAACCTCCAGCCGCGCGGCCATCAGCTGCTCCGCGCTGTGTATTGCCAACATCAGCACCCTCTACAATTAATTATTTTGTAATGAAAACAATATTTTGTTAAGCAGAAATCAATATATTTCTTACTGTCAAAGTTTCAAATTTGTATCTTTTATACAGCCCGAGAAAAAAAATCGTTGATTTTTAAGAAATCACAGTGTTGATTTCTTAAACTATCCTTAAACTATATATGATTCCCCCTTAAACTATCTCGTAAGGTTTTCTTCACTATATGAAATGTAACATTGCCATCATGAGGTATAGTTTAAAATTCTATTTCATCAGTAGCAACTAATAACTATGAAAGTACCATTTTAACTAGTGTTGGGAATACTGGAAAAAAATTAATTCCGGTATTTCAGTATTCAATATTTTTTAATTCGGAATTCCGATATTGATACTAATATTAATACTTTTTATTTTATTAAAGAACTCGTATATTATAAAAATTATTTACATTTATTAAGCCTTATAAATTGTATACTACATTCTGAAATATCAACAACGGTTTATGTAACTATAATATAATATTTTATTATGTAACTATAATAATAATTCTTGAATTTTTGAAAAATGAGCCCGCAAAAAATACAACGTATCAGATCATTGAGCCTTATTCTCAATTTTGTGCACAGATTTGTGGCAGGAGGAAACGCTCTATCTGATTCTACGCTAGTTGGTGGTATAGTTTTTAAAAAATTGTAGACAGATTACAACATATTATTCCGCGTTCCTTCCTTTTCAAAAAAGTTCTTTCCGGATGAGTATATCTAAAGTCGAAGATTTTTTCGGCGAACTAATTGCATTATGTTTATCTTTGAATGACTTGAATATTGTATATATATATATTTTTTTTTCTAGAGGAAACATCAAATAAAAAATTTTATAGGAACCAATGCAAGTTATTAATGTTATCGAAATTAATATTATTTTATAAACAATTAAACAAAGATAAACAATGATTTACTCCTAGGCCCAGTGATCATCTGGAATCGACGTCACCGGAAACACCTTGAAGGGGAGAAAGAGGGGGAAGAAACAATTTCCCAGGATATGATGTGAGGATTGTGGGCAGTTTCTATAAGAAGACTAGCCACTCCCCTCACGAGGCATACTTACTACTCTCCCTTTTTTCCCACTACCGGTTACCGGAGATATTGTTTCGACTATTCCAGGGGTTAATTTCCGGAGAGAAATCACCCCAGTATACTCAAAAGTGGCTCGTTGACTTTATATTTTGATTATACATCAAATTTATTTTGGGAAAATAATCAACACACGCGTAGCCCCCTAGCGCATCAAAAACTAAATAATGATCGCGTGCGCCGAAATCGATGTCGATGCGGTAGAGCGCTACCGGGAGGTGCTGCCCTCATGGATTGTACGGAACCGGCGAACGTTCAGCGACAGCAATCAGCTGTCAGTATACGCGAGTCGTGACCGTTACAACTATCCCCCCCTTTTTGGAACAAGGAAAAAAATCACATTTCAGTGATATCCCTTTAAACAGAATTATTTATTTAAATTTTTAACACGTTGTAAGAATTTCGGTTCATTCTTCTTAACTTCTGCAGGGCCAAACCACGATTGACCAATCTGCGCGGTCTGCGTATATTTGGATCTTATATGGCGGCGTCCTACTCCAGTTTGGGTTTGTTTATTGGCGGTGCCACGAGCCGGTCTTCATCGATAAGGGCCCTCTGAGATCCACGGTTCAGCAACCCAGTTTTTGTCGACTCGAACGCTATTACTTAGTTGTTGTATCTCAAGCATTTCTTCTTCAGTCAAATCAATTTCGAGGACATCTTCATGAGTTCGTTTCCTGGAGGCTGTGTAGTGAGAGGTGCAAGGACCTATCAGATCATGCCTAAGCTGTTGTAGGAAAGCCCCCAGATTCTTTGGCTGTCAGTAAAATGCCATCGGTATTGCATTGACAAGCTTGGTCGTGTTGGAGAGTTGGCGTTTGCGTAGCAGCATCCATTTCCTAAGAATATATATATTTCTTTGAATTATGTGCATGAAAAATGCCACGTTCCTTGTTGGACGACACATCGGACAGAACAAAAGTATGCGGACGGACTTCTTTCACAATTAAGTACGGACCTTCATACAACGAGAAAAACTTGGCGATACAATTACTGGAGGGATCGGAAACTCTATTGGCTTTTACCAGAACCATATCACCAACTGAAAAATAGGTAAAAGGATCCGATTTTTCAAAACGTTTTTGTCTCAGTGCTGCTTTTTTTTAATCGAGTCTTTCCTAATTATAATTTTAGCTGCCACGAAGGCTCCTCCCGTTTCCCCTTAAAGACGTCAAACCAAGCTACTCAGGGGCGCTTGGGTCGTTGTCCAGTATGCAGTTCCACAGGAGTGAACTCGGTGGACTCATGCCAGACTTCATTGATACAGGTCTCTGTAGTGGATACATAGAGAGGCCAGGAAGAATGTTTATCACCAAGTAATGTTCGGAACATTCGAGATAATTCACGATGAACTCGTTCTACTGGATTGGCCTGAGGATGTCGAACGGAAGTTAGCACTGGTTTAATATTTTTTTAGTTAACGTGGTTGTCCAAAGAGAAGAAGTGAACTGAGTTCCTTGATCTGACAGAATCATCTCTGGCTGACCAAATCTTGGAAAGTAGTGTTTAAACAAATGGTTGATTACTGCTTTAGTTTTGATCTTTTTTAGAGTATATAACTTAACGAATTTGGAGAAGACATCGACGGTAGTTAACAAGTATCGAACTCCTGCCCTACCCATGGGCAGTGGACCATAGACAGGACCAATTGACAGGATCTCATTTGGTTTGGAAGGAATGATGCTGGCCATTGGAGCCCAGGAAGAGCGATTTGCAGACTTGTTTCTCTGACAAGAGTCGCTAACCTGCAAATTGCCTGATTATTCGATAAAATATTGGATAAAAGAAGTCATCCCTCAACATTCGGTAGCATTTCTTGAGACCTGCATGTAGGTAGCACTCATGTACTTCCGCGATAAATTTCTTGATACATGATTTTGGCAATACAACCTTAAGTTATTTTTGTATTTTGGCAATATAAAATTAAGTTATCACTTAATTTGCAAAGTATGCCGTCTTTGGTTTCATATGAAGTTTTCTGACCTTTGTTTATTTTTTCCAGAATTCGGATACAAAGGGATCATCTATCTGACTTATTCCTAGGTTCTTTAATTTTTGAATTCGTTCCTTTGAAGGATGTTGGGTTAGTTTAAAGATGGATAACTTTTGTTGATTAGATAGGTATCGATCGTCTGGCCGACTAAGTGCATCTGCCGCATTGTTGTCTTTTCCGGCAACATGATGGACGTTAAAATCATATTCTTGTAACAGAAGTATCCATCGAGCTATTTGACTGCTTTTAAAACGACAAGAATTCACGAAAGTGATGGCCTTGTGATTGGTCATGAGATCGAAGTGTGAACCCAACAAGAAGGAGCGAAATCTTTCCAAAGCCTATTTAACAGCTAATAATTCTTTTTCAGTTGTATAATAATTTAATTTGCTGCTTTTTAGTAATCGACTGGCAAACTGAACAGGCCTCAAAAATCCTTCGCTATCATATTGAGAGAGGACCGCCCCGATAGCATAATCACATGTGTCAGTATGAACGTAAAACGTCTTGTTAGGATCAGTATGCCTCAGAAAAAGTTCATCATTAAATAATTGTTTTATCTTGTCAAAAGCCTCCTGGTGGCGCTTTTCCCATTTCCACGGAACTCCTTTCCTATCTAATTCATACAAATCAGTAGCCAGGTGAGCATAGCAGTTAGTAAATTTCGTATACCAATTAACTAAACCTAAGAAACTTTTTAGTTGAGTACGATTCTTTGGGGCTGGAAAGATATAAATATCTTGGACTTTGGCAGGATTTGGTTTAAATCCTTGGCGATTGATAATGTGTCCTAGGAAACAAATCTCTGTCTGAAACAGTTGTGTCTTCTCAAGATTTAGTCGAATGTTGTGTTTGGCTAATCTATCGAAGAAAAGCTGAAGATGTCAAAAATGTTCTTCCTCACTCTTTGAAACGACCAGTAAATCATTAGCATAGTTTATTACGAATTCCTCTAGTCCCACGAGAACTTTATTTAAACCTCGAACCAAGCTGGCAGTGCTTGTCTTCAAGCCAAATGGAGTTACTTTAAATTCAAATGTCTTTCCACGATGTAGAAACGCAGTATATTGGCGAGAATCTTCTGCCAGAGGAATCTGCCAAAAGCTATTCACCAGATCGAAGCTAGACATATACTGTACACCATGAAATTCTTGGAATAAAATCTCCATGGGTTCAGGGGCTTCATAATCACTATACTTGATGCTATTCAATTTTTGAGCATCTAAAAAAAGTCAAAGACTACAAGAGAGCTGTAGGGACTATAGAGCTATGGGGACTGCAAGAGGGCTGAATTATTCCATCGTCTAACATAGTCTTTATTAGCTTATCTTCTGCTTCTCGATATATAAACTTACCCTCTTAATAAGTAGAAGGTAAGTTTTCTGAGAAAATGGCTCTTTATCTTTGATGAAAAGACGATGTTTATAAACAGCAATGAGACCAGAGGAGTCCTCAAAGAGTTTTGCATATTGTTCTAAAAGATGTTTTAATTTTTCTTGCGAAGTTTGATTAATATTATTACATTGCTTGTAGACAAGAAGACAAGGACTGAGTATCTATAGAACATATTTCTCTGGAGTGATTTTCTTGATCATCGTCCAAATGCAGAGTCAAAGAAAAATTATCCTGTATAAACGTCATCGACTTATCATAAAAATTAATTAAACTTCTGTATTTACTAAGAAGATCTATTTCAAAAATACAGTCCTTCTCCAAATTAGGCACGATAAGAAAAATCTCACTGCTTTTATGATCCGCGAGCTCCATTTCCACGCATATTTGTGTCTTTATTTTTATGGGTCGACCTCCAGTGGCCCCCGAGATAGACAGATTCGTGATTGGAAGTTTCTCACATTTAGCAAAAGCTTTGTGGTTTTTCTCGTATAATTTTTTGGAGATACAGGACACTTCACTTCCAGTGTCAATTAACGCCAGGGTTTTGATTCCTTGTGATTTCACTGTTACTTCAGGAAGACTTATCCGAGTTATATTTTTGTTTTTCCCGTGTTAGAGCTATTCAAACTATCGATTGTGCTAGAAATATTTTACTTGTTTTATTTCTGAAGTTATAGTGAGCGTATGTTTAATATAATTAACGAGACGATTTGTGTTAAAATTAACAATATATATCTTTATATTTCGTCAATTATCAACGGCACGTCTGCCAAATACAATTTACGGGACTTTTCCCTCGCGCACACCTTTGCGCTTCTTATCTCGTCAAAAGACACACTCACACTGCTCGAAACTCTCTCTTCGTTTTTGTCTACGGCCCTATGCCACGCGTGCAAATTTACAAAAAAGACTACGCTAGTCAAATCATAACATTCGGCCATCCTTGCCCAAAGATTGCCCTCAATCTTTCTTTTTTTTATATATATAAACAAATCAAAATTCAAAATAATTAAACAAACATTTCGCACTACTATTCACAAACTTTTCTTATACATTAATATACTTAAACTCTTTCTTTTTAAAAAAAATGAAATTGTCAAAACTCTAACATACATAGTCGGATAACCATGCAGGTTTTCGTCGTTCTCTAACAGGTCGAGTTCGTTCTACATTTTCTCTATTTTCAACATCTTTCTCTACATTTTTCGTCGTTTCACTATTTATATTTTCTTCACAATCTACATCTCCTGTTCTTTTTCAATTTCGTTTCCTTTATCATCTTTACGCGTATTAGCGTCGTCAATGTTTTCTTTCTTTTCTTCGTCTTTTTCACTTACAACTACATCAATTTTCTCATCATTCTCATCTCTCATACCACGCCAAATTTTCAATTGGCTCACATGTGCCGTAGTTAAATAACGTACTTGATCATCATGAGTTAATCGATTAATTCCATAAGTATCATTTGGCAAAACATGAGTAATCACATATGGTTCTTGAAAACGATTTTGTAACTTAGTTGATTCACCAGTACTAACTTTATTTACCTTTACATATACAATATTACTCACCTTATATTTGACGTTCAAAAATCGTTTCTGGTCGTATCTGGCTTTATACAATTTTTGTTCACGTTCTATAGTCTCTCTAATTTCGTGTTGTATATCAGAAGGTAGCCGATAAGTTTCACTCACTCCACTCAATTCGCGACTCACACCTGCTTCAAATCGAGGAAAATAACCATACAATGCTTCGAACGGAGTTACATTTGTCGTTTTGTTAATTGATGTATTTAAAATTCTCTCAAGTTTTGGAATTTGCCTATCCCAATCGCGTCCTTCATTGTCCTCAATACCAGACTGTATCGCCGGAATTATTGTCTTAGCTTGCGGATGTCTAGGAGAATTTAATACATGTTCAATTTCATGCTTGTCACAAAACCGTTCAAATTCTCGAGAAGTAAAGCTAGTTCCATTATCTGAAATCAGACATGAAGGCGCACCAAATTTCTCATTGTTGAGCGCCTTTCTCATTGCTTTCGGTAACACATACAATATCTTTTCTGTTTTTCTATCCTCATTTACTTTATACAAAATTCCATCAATTAATCGATAACCATTTATGGAACTCTTTTCATAATTCGATCGATCTAACTCATTCTTTTTCAAAATTTCTATTTTACTTTTTAGTTCTTCATCTATCGTTTGATACATCAATATTTCTTCTTCATAAACATCTACAATACTATATACAATACCCTCAGCTTCTTCATGCACATTTTCATCAATTGGCGCTCGACACAAATCATCCACATGTTGCATTTTGCATCCTTTTTCATGTTTAATATCATAATTGTATTCTGCCAAAATTGCAATCCATCTAGCAATTTGTGGATACTTAGACTTGAAAGAATTGAGATACAATAACGCTTGGCAATCAGTTTTTATAGTAAATTCACTATCAATCAGAAAAGGTCTCAATCTTTCAACCGCCCACGCAATCGCCATCAGTTCCAATCTACTACTATGGTACGATCGCTCCGCTTGAGAAGTTCGGCGACTAATACAATACACTGGGTGTAATTTCCCATCACTTTCAGTCTGTAATAAAATCGCTGCTAAACCTTCACTCGACGCATCAGTATGCAATTCTGTCTTTTCAGCCCGAGGATTATACATTGCAAGTACAGGATTACAAGTTAACTTTTCTCTAATAATTTGAAACGCTTGTTCTTGCACATCAGTCCAAATAAAATTATGATCTTTTTGTAATAATTTAGTAAGTAGTGACACAATCAATGCAAAACGCGGTACAAATCGTCGAAAATAACTGCACAAGCCAATAAATCGCCGTATTTGATGAACACTTTTCGGTCTAGGAAAATTCGTAATCACGGCAATCTTTCGTTCTCCAGGTCGTATACCAGAGCCATCAATTATAAAACCTAAATACTGAATTTCTTTCATACCGAACTTACACTTAGCCAAATTGAATGTCAATCCTGACTTCTGTAAAAGCTCCAAGACCGCTATCAATTTATTCATTAATGATCTCCAATCTTTTGCAAAAATAACCATATCATCAAAGAAACTCACAACAACATCATTGCCCAACAGACTTAGAACCTTTTTCATCAATTTAGCAAAGTAATAAGGGGCATTCATTAACCCGAACATTGCGCGATTGAATTCTCCCGTCTTATCCGGCGTTATGAAACCAGTATATTGTTTTGATTGTTCGGCGAGTGGTATTTGCAAGTATCCTTACGCCAGATCTAAACTTATAAACAACGTCGAACCATAAATAACCTCTAAACATTCATCGACATTTGGTATTGGATATGGCATCCTCACAGCGTCTCGATTTAAAGATCGATAATCAATTACCAATCTGCGTTTTCCATTTTTTTTGTAAATTAATAAACATGGACTCAAATGTGGAGACGATGTTTCACGTACAATACCAGCGGATTTCCATTCATGAACAATATCTTTAATAATTTCGCGTTCTTTTAATCTAACCCGATAAGGCTTTGCACTTTTCGGTTCAGTTTCTGGCTTTAATTTTATATCCATTTCAATTTCGGACGTACAGCCCAATTCACGATTATCTAAAGCAATACAACTTCTATAATCATTCAAAATTTTAATTAATTCCGTTTTCTGTTCATGAGTGGTACTCGCATCAATTGTCACCTGACTCTCAATAATCACCGATTTATTTTCATCGATAGCAAACATGTTACTCTTATCTGCAATTTCAAAATGTGACAATTCACTATCACATTTCAATCTCTTTGTTTTATCACCCAAATTAGCAATTGGCAGCATCATTGATCTTTCATTAACAATTACATCAACAAATTGAATCGTTCCAGGCTCTAAATTAACATCACTAGTTAAAACAGGTTTACATGTTGTTTCTCTCACATCTTTCATAAACGAATCACCAATCAAATCAAGTTGTTCAAATTTCAATACATCGCCTAACTTCGTATATGTTACGTAAGGCAACTCAGTAAAGCTGCGACCAATGATGATATCGTAAGACTGCACGTCATCAGGTACAATCCTGAAAACAATGCCGGTTGCCTTTGCATCATCAACCACAACATACTGGATGGTAATGCCATACGACTTGACAGCATTATTTGCAAAACCGAATCCCTCACGTATCACCACTGACGCCTTCACCGTACTGTCGGAACTACCCTGATCTATAAAAGCAAAAATTGATTGATTACCCACTAAAATCTTTTTAATATATTTTTCAATCTGATTACCATTTCCAATCGTTAATATTTTATCTTTATCAAATGAATTATCTTTTTCACGTAATTTATTTTTCTCAAGTGAATTTACATTACTTTTACAATCTCTAGAAATATGACCCACTTTATCACATTTAAAACATTTAAGACTACGATTTTTGTCACATTGATTCGCTAAATGATCAGTCTGACCACAACGAAAGCATGAACGATTACCTGACCTTTTTTGAAACTTTTGTCTGCTTTCCAGCCGAATTCGTTGAAGATGCTGTATGATCCTTCGCTGCAACTGAAGTTGTCTTCACCGAAAATAATTTGTTCTTCCAAACCTTCTCAACTGCTTCGTAACGAATAATGTCCTGGTAAATATCATCAATCTCCGAATAATTTCTTCCCATAATGTAGTATCCCAAGTTACGTGAGCGAAAACCAGCTTTCACCTCCGTCCATACCCAGTCCTTGACACAACCACATCTTACTACGATAATATTCAAGAGTAGATTCATTAACACCTTGAACACGTTTTGTCATCACTTTCATCTTTTCAATTTTACTTCGTTTAAACATAAATGTCTTTTTAAACGAAGCTATAAAACTGTCATAATCAAAAATCACTTCCAATCTGGCAAGATACCACTTGTGAGCTGCACCCTTCAAATGCGACATGGCAATGCTAAACGTCATTGGATTATTCCAGAGATGAATTGTTGCCGATTGAAATTCCTTCAACCAAGCTTCAGCACGCTCTGGATCTTCCGTGCCATCAAAAGCTCGAATAAGTACGAGAATCTGGAACAACACTATAACTAACGTTAGGCTGCCTTGCCTGATTTGCCTGAAATTCCATAAGAGTTGACATTGCACTCAACAATTGTCGCATTTCCGGTTGACTACTATCGCCCGATGTTGTTGCACTTGTTGATTGATTGGCTGCCAGACTGCCAGACTTTTCTTCAGCTTGATGTCGAAACTCACGTTGTTTTTTAATTTCGTTACACAGCTTGTTGATATTGCGTTTGCATTTCTGTTTGTCGAGTTGTCAACACCTGAATTTGTTTCAAGGCCTCCTTCAGTTGTGAATCAACATCCACTGGCATATCTGGATTCATGTTGATATAAGCAAAGTTATCGAACTGAGTTTCAGTTACCATAACAAAACACTTCAATGTCACTTCAAATCATTTCGTAAATCGAAAATAATTCGAAAATTATTTCACCTCAGTTCTTCTGTTCAAAGTTTCACAAAATAAAGTCGATTTGCTTATAAACACAACAACTACTTTGACCTTGGTCACCAAAACAAACTGCAAACACTGCTCAAAAAGGCTGCTTAAGAATTTTTCGAAATAAAATTCGACAATTCAAAATTCAAAGTTTTGTTTAAACAACACAATGTTCACCCTAAAGTTATTGTCAATAGTTTTTTTATCGAAATTCACAGCACGTTAACTTTTAATCGTCAGAATTAGCCGCACATGTATGAGACTCGGATTTTCCAATCCCACTTCTGAATTTTGTTAGAAATATTTTACTTGTTTTATTTCTAAAGTTATAGTGCCCCAACAAGAATGCAACGTTGTAGAAACGTTGCAGTAATGTTGTAGTAACGTTGCAGCAACGTTGCAGCAACGTTTCACAAAGTTACTGTAATGTGTGAATGTCCAACCTGGAAAACGTTGCAGCAACATTGCAGAAACGTTGCAGAAACGTCGTATCAACATTGCAGCAATGTTACATCAATGTTGCATGAACGTTGCATGTACGTTGCATCAACATTGCGTCAACGTCGCAATGTTAATATCAGCACAGGAAATACGTTGTTACACATATGTGGGTATTTATAAAATTGTGTAAAGAAAATTTCAAACTTGTTTGAAATTGTGTAACAAAAATTTCTACTTCAAATTCATTGCAAAAACATTGCAACGTTGATGTAACGTTCCTGCAACGTTGATGCAACGTTGATGCAACGTTGATGCAGCGTTGATGCAACGTTGATGTAATGTTGATGCAACATTCCTG
>JABFPJ010004283.1:0-14139 GCA_022817425.1 Gryon sp. ZL-2020 | reverse complement strand
CATATCTCAAGATAAAACCTAAGTATTTGAAATTGTCCACCAAATCTATACTTTGGTTTAACACTTTAATCTTGTATGGCAAAGCTTCATAATAGAATCTTTGGTCGGATTTAGCAAAAATCATGAACTTGGTTTTATCTGTGGATATTTTTAAATTCTTTATATTTAGAAACTGATTAACAAAACAAATAATTTCTCGTTGATTAAAAAATGTAGTAAATTTCAAAATAAATCAACTTTGAAGTTTCCAATCACAGATATCAATTACGTAAAGAAGCAACAGAATCTTGTATTTGTTCAGAGATTCTATAGCTGCTTCGTTCAAAATTTGAGCTTTTTTAATTTCTAATTCTTTTATTTCTTGTTGCTTTTGTTTTCTTACTAAATCTCGTTCAGTTTGACTTTCCATTTATGGCACATTCAAATCTTTTACCATACAACAAAATTATTCAAACAATTTCGCGCGAAAATGAAATAAAATAGTAAATTCAAAAGCAGATTACATGGATGGAAAAAATTATATTAATTTAGTTTAATGTTTATATATGTTTATATAATGTTTATAAATACATATATATATATTTTGTTTTTAATTCACGTTTATATTTATATATAAATGTGAATTTTAAAAATAAAACAATAAAAATGAAAAAAAGGCTAAATTGACAAAATCAAGGTTTTTTCCAGGTTTTCAAGGTTTCCAGGTTCGCTGGCCACCCTGTTATTGGGACCATATTTCGCCTTAAGAGTAATATATTTGGCTTGAATAAGGACACCTGAAATAGAAAAAAGCTTGACAAACATGGTCCATATGGGACCATATTTGGCCTTAATTGGACCATATTTGAGAATTATGAGAATTGAGAGTTCTCAGAGAATTCTTAATTGAGAATTACGCACAACCTCGAAAACTCCTAACCACGCGTACTTCCTGAAAACTTCTTGACAACTCCCTGACAACTCCCCGACAACCCCCTGACAATCCCTTGATAACTCCCTAACATTGATTGGAAACGATCTTGGGGTCGACTTTGTGTTGGTTATTTCCTGTTATTATAATAATATTATTAAAACCTTTTATTAAAGTAGTTTGACCGTCGTAGACGCTGGCTGCTAAACAGCAATTTCAATAATTCTTTCTTCAAATTAAATAACATCTTTTTCCGAACAATTCTAAAAAAAAAACGTGCAAACCGGATGGATGTGAAGAAAGATACAGTCATTTAAAAAACCGTATTTTGAACATGTACTGTCGACATTAGAGTTACCCGATGTGCACCACGTGGAGGTTGTCGATCATATTCAAAATACGGTTTTTTGAAGAAAAAAACTAAAATTAAAAAATAAAACTAAAAAAAACATTTGCACGTTTTTTTAGAATTGTTCGGAAAAAAGATGTTCTTAAAGATACTGAAATACACATCATACAATTCTATAGGATTTTTCCTTGTACAAGCGTTCAAATCCTTCTAAAAATACAAAACCAATCACAGGACGACTTTTTCGTTCAGTTCATTTGAAAGCCGTCCTGTGATCTTTTTTTTGTATCAAATGACGATTTATCACTTTTTTTTGTTGAAATTTTAATATGTGTTGAATTTTACTTTCAACAAAAAAACTATTTTACATTACGCAGATTATTACTTTTACTATTTAAATATTCTTAGTTATATGTAAAATAATAATGAATCATTATGACAATTATAATTTTTAGCATTTGAATATTTTGAGTTGTAGATAAAGTAGTAATTAGTTATTATAGCTAAATGTTCCTTAAAAATGTTAATATTTTACCGATTTATCTGTATGATTTTTAGTGCAAATGTAACGCTAGTGACTATGAAAATTCGGCAGATCAGGTGGCTCCCACGTGATGCAATTTTTTTTTCAAGTTTCAAGTGTTGATCCATTTTAGAGAGCGGCAGTTTCATTACATATACTATATATAATTCAACGATAAAATGTGTTTTATGATATTATATATCCAAAGTTAAACAAAAATATGTGATATCAAACCCTAAGAAAAATATCATTGTAAGGGTTGCGCCAAGGAGGCCACCTAATCTGCCGAATTTTCAAAATCCCTAAAATTCCAAAATCAAATAAAGTATTTAGATGGTTATTATATCCCCTCCCCCCACAATTTTATGTCTGAGTAAAAAAGGGTTAAAACATAATTACATATCTTGATGTTTATATGAGTATATTAATTGTAGATTTGAAAATGACTGAAAATCAGTCGAAACGTCATCAATGACATATGTAATTAATTATTACTTTACGTTAAAAACGTAAATGTAACTTATGAAGATAAATTCATGATTACAATAAGTGTTCAGTGTTTACCAATTTTGTGAATAAATATTTTATTAATTCTATAACTTTATATAATAAATTCAAAATTTATGCTTTTTCAGCCACTTTAATTGAATATTATGGTAATAATCCATATAGTTGCAAAAAACAAATCTTATTCCGAAGAATCATTTTGTATCGACAACTTTGATTTTTTTGCTTCTGTCTCTACTGCTGTGTTGTTAGTTATGTCTTCAAATAACTGCCTGTTAGTCTGAAATATAAAATATATAAATTATTATTAAGTTAAAAATAAGCATACTTATTAAATTATATGCTAAATGTATATATGTTAATCATTATCTTTCTTACATGTTCTTTTCGGTTTATGCATATTTCTGGATCACAATTGCAATCACGACAAAGTTGATTATTCTTTTGACAGGAGCAAATACGAGTTCGACATTGAGTTTTACAATTACAAACTATATCGCCATCAATAGATCTTTTAACAGGCTTTGATCCATTTCCGAGCTAAAAATATATAAAATGATTGATAAATAATTAGTATTAATTTGTACACTGAAAATATACAACAATGCAAATGTTTAATATGTATATATATTACCGTAACTCTGTTAAAACGTTGCATACGTTGAAATAATGGGGTTTTCTTCCAGTCAGGATCCTTTTCTTCGTCGTCACTGTAGACTAAACTATCATCCGTAAAATATTCTACAAATGTAGATGTTTTTGATGGTCTAAAGGTGGAATTCAAATTGGAAAGCTGCAAAAGTAAGAAAAAAGATATTAGTAGAAAATAATTAATCGTCAGCTCCGTGCAAAAAGGTGCTATTTAGGCGAGGAAGCAGAATAAAAAAAGATGGGCATTGCTTTTTCGTATCAAATGTATACCTTTGTCTTTTGTTATCTGACAATGCTTCCGAGATAGTACCTTTTGGCACTGAACTGACGTAATATATTTGATTAATAATTATTATAAACTATAAAAATATAAATTATTTATTTATTTGAATATATACCTGCTGTTTAATTTTCTTAATATAATTACTATATTTTTCCAATTTTTCTTGTAAATCATTCGCACTGTATTTTGAGAAATCTTCATTGTCCACTTCATTATTCATAGTCTGTGCATTTTGCTCCTAAAATATTATTTGCATATATATATATATATTCAACTTCATTATCAATTTAATTAAATATGTCTGATTTTTTTAATGTTCATACAAACATATTACCATTTGTTCCAAAGCTTTTTCTTCTTCTTTTTCTTTGTGAGCATTTTCAAGTCTTTTGTTAGACTCTGATATAATAGTTTCAATAAGACTTTTGACAACCTTTTTGGTCTCAGGCAGAGACTTCATTACCTTACACAAATTATCCGCACAATTGTCTGAAAATATAAGCAATTTTATCATTTTATTTTACTTTCGGTTAAAGCCAATAATTTTGTATTTTTATTTAAAAAATTACCAATGTTGAATTCTTTGATTAAACCCTCTAATTCAAGGATCTGTTTGAATTTCATATGCAAATTCTTCTCTAATTCAGCGATACACGCTAAATCTTCTGGAGTTTTGGGTTCTACTTCCTTTGCTGTTTCCAATAATTTAGTGATGTTATTCTTTTCTGTAGTCAACTTTTGTAAATTAATTTGAGCCTCAGTTGTATCAAACATAATACCAACTTCACTTTTAATCTGTGTTTGAACAGCTTCAGGATTTGGTTTTTTCGCGAATTTTTCACGCATTTCCTGAGCTTGTTTTTGTTTTAAGAGAGCTAACTGAAAAATGCAATAACATATTTATAAATGATTATTATTAAGCATTTGATTTAAAAATTTTATAATTATAATCAAAATTTAGCATTTAAAGTTGGTGAAATTACTTTATATTTTTTTTCAATCGCTTGACTCTCTTCGAGTTTCCTTTTATAAACAACATTTTGCTTAGCCTGATGTATTTGCAATCTCGTAATTTCAGCATGATTTTTTCTATCCATTGCTTTTAGTTTATTCACTTCTCGTTCTTTCATTACTTTCCATTTATTAAATTGTGCGGCTTCTGAACGCATTTGTTTCATTAATGAAATTTTAGTTTTTTTCATGCTTGCTATTTCATTTTTTAAATTTGCAATCTGTACATCTGATTTCTCTTTATTTTTAATTATCCGCATTTGAGTTGCACACTTTTTCGTCAAATCTGTAATTTGCTTTTCTAAATCTTGAATCCTCTTTCGACGTGTCTCAGCTATCCTGAAATAATTATTCGATATTATGTATTTGATTTCATATTGTTTTATTTAACAATCAATTCAGATTCAGATTAATTAAAATATCTTACTTGGACTGTTTGGAACCAACTTGGATGTTTTGTATTGTCTCTTCTAAAGACTGCTTTTCTGATTGCAATTTTTTTATTTCTTTCTCCATTTCTTCAACTTCTTTTTCATGATTTATTGCCGTAGATACATCTTTTAGCAATGTTGCTATCAAACTTTCTTTAGCAGCCATTTGTTTGTCAATATAATTAACTTGTGAATGTCGCTCAAGTTGACGAAGTGTATGTTCTTCATGCTCTTGGTCAATATTGTACGTTACATTCATCGAACCACTATCAGATTTATAACTATCAGAAATATCCAAACTATCATTCTGTGATATTTCTGACAAAGAGTCATCTTTCGTTGATTGAACTTCATTAGATTCTGGACATAATACTGAAATGACCTCTACAAATAGAAAAAAAATGTAATAATTAAAAATAATAAATTTATTAACACGTAATAAAATAAGCATAATGTTTACCATTTATTTTCTGTAACCAGTTCTTCACTTTATTATCATCATCATTATCGGCTATTTTGTTTAATTCCGCCTCTAAGTCAACCGAAAAATCTTTCAATAAGTTCAACGCTTTTTCTTTTACTTCGTTAAAAGATTCTAATTTTTCATGCAAGCTAATCATTTCAACACAATGTTCATTTAATTTTCTTGTATACGATCGCAATTTAGTTTGAAGTTCCTGATGTTCTGGAGGACAGTAACTACCATCACCTTCACCACCTAACTTAATTTGTTTCTGTAAATCTGCAATAATTTTGTTTAAACGTTTAACTTCCGCCACTCTTGGATCTTCATTTATTATCGGCTTATTTTTGATCTTCCTCGCTCGATCGGCATATCTCAAAGTACTCAATGTTTCATCAATATTATAATCTAAAAATAAAATATGGCAATTAATGTATACAAATGATTGAATAAAATACAATTATTATTTGTTTAAAAGTATTATTTGTCAAAATTACCAGCAGGGCTAACACAAGCAATCATAAGAGTCACTGAATTTCCACCAAGAGAGTCTTGTAATAATCTAGTAAGTTTGCTGTCACGATAATTAACAAAGGTACCGGGTCCTCCTTCACCTAATTGTGATATTACATTTCCCAAAACAAGCAACCCTTTATTGATGTCAACACCTTCTTTAAATGTCTGACCAGTTGCTTGTGTTTTTTTACTTCTTTCAGAACCCGCTAAATCAACCAAATGAAATTTCGAGGTTTTCGCATTTGTACTGCAATTAATCAATACCATATATTAAAAATATATTTAATTATATAAAGAGAAAAAAATATTTAGCGATTTGAATATTACCGATCTTGTTTATGCTCTTGATGAACAGTGATGGTAAAAACAGCATGACTGCGACTACTTTGATCATTCATTGCAGTAGCACCTGTTGCTCGAAAAGTTGAACCTTTTGCTAAACAAGACAATGTCTCTGAAGCATTATTAACCGGTATTTCTGTTAAACCGACGATCACAATTTTCTTCATGTCTTCGCGAAGTTCCAAGACACACTGATTGCGACTTTTATTGGAAAGAAGATCATAAAGTTGCTCCTGATAAAGCTCAATGAATGATACCGATATTTCATACAACCAATCACTTTCTTCACTGTGAACTGTATTAAAAATATCTCTCACTAAGCGAGGAATAATACCATCATTTTCACTTATAACATCACCAGTATAATTTGTTCCCATAGAATAGGTTTTTCCACTTCCAGTTTGACCGTAAGCCAAAATTGTTACATTGAAACCTATAAAAGAATTAGTATTTACTTTTATATGGAATTTTAATACAAATATTAAATTACAAATAATGAAATCATTTTTTTTATTTGCACAGATTTATTCTATATTTTATTAACATAATTTATTTTTATATTAAAAATAAAATTGAATTAATAAATAATTAATTTAGTAAGTATTTATTAAATATTTTAAATGTGTGCAAAACTTAATTTTTTATAATACACATTGTTTTTGAGTTTTAATATTTTGCATTAAAAATGGGACACTCTATACATGTTGTTATTATAGAAAATTAAAATGGAACACCCTATATATTTAAAATAAGAAAAAAAAATAAGGAAACAAATAAAATTTAATCATACCTTTAAAAATATTGGGAATTATTGGTTTGATAGCAGTATCGTAAAATTCAGTTTGCGAAATTTCTGGAGAAAACACATAATTGTAAGTAAATGCTTTATCCTGCGACTTGATATACACCTGAGGTTCACCCTTGATAGTGTCCAAACAGATGTGATTTCCAAGATCAAGTTCTTTCTTTGAAAGAGGTCTTATTCTTAGCGCTACTTTCACCAAATCATCTGACATCTACAACATTTAAATCATTTTTGTATTAAAAATAAAAGAAATAATATAGTTTATTGCAAGTTTTTAACCAAAATAAACAAAATAGCTACAAATGACTTACCTTGTTCACCTGAAAATAAGGTTCTTTTGATATATCAAACACAACTCATATAAATTCAAAATATCTACCAATATCTCTTCCTTTAACTAAATAACACAACTTAACAGTTTAAAAACAACACACTTGATTGCCAGAATGCAAAATTTGTTTGCCTCCGTTTGTGAGAACAATGTCCGTTTGAATGGTTTGAATTCAAACGCACGTCTTGAACGCATTGACGTTTAGAGTCGGACACCATGTTTAAATTTTCAAATCTTACGACAGTGGCGACTATTGATACAAACACTTCTCTACCTTATCGTCTATCAACATTTTCTCCTTTTCTCTAGGCTCACTTTCTTTTTTATTTATATAACATATGTACATAAGTGCCATTTAACTTCTGCAGTTTTTTTGTTAAGCGTCTATTTGAAAAATAATTTTTCAAAATCTGTCTTAAAACTTTTCTTAAATATTTAACAAATAATTATTTATTTTAATCGAAGTAATGTTTTGAAAATACATATTGATTAGTTTTATAAAATAAAAAATATACCTTCAATAAATAAACATTATAATTAATATTATTATTGTTATTATTATATTAATAGTTGTTTACATGTCACAACTTAGTTATCGATCGATGTTTTGTGACCTGAAAGAAAGATCTGTGATGTTAACAAACCAATATTATAACAGTGTTGTGCCATCTGACGAATTGTGTGATTTGGTTTCGAGCGACGTACCGATTACATTTAACAATAACAACAAATTTATTTAGAAAATCTGGATGAAACTAAACAAAACATGATTACAACTTCTGACCCGCTGGTAAGTATTCATTATAAACTATTTTGTTATACATTCAATTTATATTGACACAATTAATTTTTGTTAGTAAGTTTTATTTGCACTGCAGTAGTAATATTTTTATTTTATATTTTCAATAAAAATTGAATGCAATATTAAAACGATCCAATATAAAAATTGGAAATAAAGGAAGATTATACATTCTGTATAATTTTATTTTTTAGGAATATATTCCAGGGGGCCGACAAGCAATTGCAAGACATCCGAATTCCAACAATGTAAAAAAGTCACATAATGACATTTTAGATGACAGTTTTTTATTTAAAAAGTTTGGTCACATCAACATTTCAGATAAAAAATCCGTAAGTTCAATAATTTAATTAATATCTTAATTTTATAATTATTATTACATGTATTAATTTATCTAATTTATAACAGTATTTATATTTTATTTATTTTTATATACTTTCCTTTTAATTATTTTAATCATTTTATTTTAAATATTTTCTGTATTAAATTTACAGAGAGAATGTTGGATAATACGCGAGAACGAATCATATGAAGAGGAACTATATTATTCCGGAAAAGTTGCCGTTCATTTGAAAGGGAGTCAGTCCACTCGTGTATTAGAAACATCCTACACGTGCGAGACAAACATTAAACATGCTCTCTGGTGTGTTTTTCATACGAAAACACCAGATCAATTGTCACGCGAAAGGGACGAAAATGACGAATTTAATCCTGAGACTGGCATCAACTGCATTTGTCTCTTTGATTCTTATACCTTAAAAGTATTTGCCGAATCTGGTGAAGATTATATTTCGAGTTTACAATTTCAGGTAAAAATAGCTTTATTATTATTTGCTAATTAGATATAATTAAGTAATATTATGAACATTTCATTTTGATTTAGGTAACCGGCGTTTGGGCGACAAAATATGGCATATTAATGGAAAAGTTTGGAAGTCCGACTAACACAAAGTAAATCGCAAACTGAATTTATACAAATCAAAACATATTATCAGAAATTTCTATTAACAATTTTGTGTCTTTTCAGGCATAGTTCTTCGGAAATGAACAAATCATTATTTTATACAGAAACCCAGTTACCAGTTGTATTTTCATTATCTCATCCATTAGATGAAATTTCTCCTGTACTTATAAAGCAAGGTAAATAATTCAATTTATGGAATATATTTACATAATTCGAATTGAAAATAATAATACATTTCATGAATTTCACTTTTTTAGCGGGAATTGTAACTTATATGTGTGATGGAAATCAAGAGATCATTTTTACGAGTAGTGAACCATCTTTGGCAGTTGTTTTTGATAAAAAGACTGGCTTGCATTCAGTTTATAAAATTCGCAAAGCCACGACAGAAGAATGTCAATCTGTCTGTGGAAGTTTGGATGCACCAAGTAGTGCTTTGAACTTTTCTATCGCATCTCCTCGGAATATTAAAAGCAACACATCCACGGGTAAAAATACTTCAGAAAAAACTCATTTGAGTATATTTGGTAAGATTGTACTATTTTTATAATTTCATTAAATTTGAGACAATTTTCATCATACAAAATTGATATCAACATTTTATTTTAAGGTATTGGAAACACTTCAATTGGAAATGTGGGTTTAGGTGGAAGTAATGCATTATTTGGTTCACGTACGTCATACACTTCTTCACCTGGATCCTCACCCGTGCAACAACAACAAGTGCAACATTCTCGATCTCAAAGTCCCATGGCTACGATTTCACGTTGTCATTCACCTATTCATTCTGGCTTTTCGCCTCTGCTCGGTATCGCAGGCAGTTCTAACGCACATCAATCGCGATTACATCAAACTATGATGGCCAGCATTTTAGGAGTATCATTTCATAGTCCTTCTGCTGTGCCAAGTAGCAATACTATGCAACTGCATGAATCGGGAACCGATCATAGTAAACCTTTATTTCCGGAAGTTTGTTTAGACTATGTGTGGACTGAAAGCAGTAATGTTCCTAAGTTAGTATTTGAAGAAAAAAATCATTTTAAGTTTTTAAAATCAATTATCATGAATAATAATTGATAACAATTTTTTGATAATGCTTTTTTACTTAAAGAGGTACCATTTTGGATCGAGCATCGAAGGTATTTCTCACGTCCGATCTCGTTGGGCAGAGTTACTTAAGTTATCTGGTACCCAGTCGATCTCAATTGTTTTTAGTACGACTTGAGAAAACAAATAAAAAGCAACAAGTTATCTTTGGAATGGTTACAAATATTATTGCAAAGGATGCAGTAAATTTAGCTGTAAGCGTTTTCTTCTCAAATATTAATGTACATAAATATTACTTTTCTATAAATTGTAATGTTGAATTCAAAATGTACTTGTCTTCACAGAAATTACATATGATGGCAATCATGGACATGTCTAACAGCGTGGTATTATATTCTGGCGTTATATGCGTAGGGAAAATTCATATACCAAATCCGGTGGGCCGGCATTATCGTATTTCGAACATTGGTCCAAAACTAACACCCTCTTTGCCACGTCGAAGTTCATTAATATCACCAAGCTACAGTCATCATGACATTCAATTCGATAACGCCGTAAATTTGATCAGTCCAGTGGGTTTGCCGGTTAATCGTACAACAAATTTAACCGAAAATTCTTTCGTCGACACAAGTTCTTTCGGTTTGAAAGATGCTGTGGGAAACAAGTTGATTCTTGAATATGGCAAGAAAAACTATTATATGGTTACACTGCCGACTCCAAGTACTTCGCCTTTAGGTAATTTATTTTAAAATACATTAAAAAAATCTTTTATCTAGAGTATTTAATAACTTTTTATCAACAATTAATTTTTTTTAGTTTCAAGCTGTTTAAAAACGTTGAAAAGTGTATTACAACGTGACCACGCAATGCAGTTGCTCGTAAAATGGTACTCAGCCAGAAATGCTCCGGGTCCCCAAGACTTTTCACCAACCGAAGAATGGCAATTGTTTCTCAATATTCTGTACGGTTTGCTCGGTTATGATGTTGACAAGTTGCAATTAACATCAATGGACGAATCCGATTCGGCAATCGAGACATTTGAAAGTTCGCTGAGTGTCGCTAAAAAGCAAAAGAAGGACGACAGCGGCTCGAACGAAGACTGGTCCTATGTGATGAAAACGTCTCGCGCTTATGTCTCGAATGTTTTGAATTACAATACAAATCTGCAAGAAAACACTTGCGAGAAAGCTAATACCAAATCAAATTACAACAACGATAGCAACATCGCTGGCGCCAGAATTAACACCCAGGCATATCTGTTTCCTTACTTGCCGCTCACTTTGTTCTCATTGCATCTACTTTATGAAGAACTTAAACTGAACTGTGAAATGTCCGAGAGTTTACCACTACTGGCGCAACTGTTGTTTCAACTGAGCTTAGACTTGCGTTTCGAAATGTACTATCATTATTATTTTCGTGACTTTCCAGAACTGTGTAATCTCGAGAATGTTTACACGAGAAATTCGCAAATCACTGACACAGATTTACAAAGATTGACACCGCCAAATTATATGTTGCCTAAGCCACCGAGCATCTTTCAGACAATTTACGATCTGTTGAACTATTGTTTAGAAGTCACGCCTTATCCGTATCTCAGTAAGGTGAATTTAAAAACGAAGAATCTCATACACCTTATTAGTTTGATTGCACACGAAGGACGTTGTACAACTTTAGATATCAATAAGTTCGTTAAGTTGGTTGTACCTGCAGGAAGTCGTGTTGATATGTTTGATGCAAATTACAAAAGCGAAAAAGAGATGCAGCAACAGTATGAGTGTCCGGTTGCACATAGAATTGTTAAGTTATATCACGAAATGGGATTAACGAAAGATGATTTGCGTACTTTACCAACGGCGATTGCGCTTATTTTGAAGGACGTTATGTATCGATGTCGAGAACAACCGCCGTCCAACTGGTCGAAGGATATTTATAAACTCGTTGACAGACAGGATTTAGCGGCTTTGGAGAAACATTTGGAACCAACAAAGACCGTGAGTTGTGCTGAGAGTTTACCATGCGACTACTCGATGAGCGACAGTGGATGGGACGATGGCATGGATTTTGATGATACGGTAAAAAATGATTCTTTTTTAATTTATTTAAACTTCAATATTGATGTTTAATTTTTAGACATAAATGTATGCAATTTTAACTGCAGATATTAAAACTGAGGTTCAATAAGGATCACAGAGTAGCTGAAGTGCGAAGGTTGTTGAATTCATCACAACCGGTTAAGATATCAATTGAACAGAGACCGGACGTCAGTGATCATGAATTTATCGAAGAGCAAGAGAGACATTTGCATGCACTGTGTACGAGAACGATGGCTTTGCCAGTTGCAAGAGGGATGTTCACGCTTCGAACCTCGACTCCAATTATAACAGAACAATTGCCTATACCACGATTATGTTTGTCTGGTAATAACAATCATTATTCCCTGATTCCCCAAAATATTTGTTCATCTAATCATTAAAAATTTGATGATCCAAAATTATCAAAAAATTTTTTTTATCTCATTATTTATGTTTTATAGGTAGAGCACCACCTCGTGGTACAATGGTCGAACTATCTCACATTGACGTTCCGCCAAATATGAATCTTTGGCCATCGTTCCACAACGGAGTAGCAGCAGGACTTCGAATCCATCCTGAAGCCTCAAATATTGATTCCACTTGGATCGTATACAACAAAAATCAACAGGGCGAACTCGGCATAGAACACTCGGGATTCTTAATGGCGCTTGGCTTAAATGGTCATTTAAAGAATCTTGCACCCTTTAGTACTTATGAGTACTTAGTCGAGTATCACGAAGCAACAAGTGTCGGTTTATTGTTGGGACTTTCGGCAACTTATCGTGGCACGATGGATGTGTCGATGACCAAACTTTTGTCGTTACACGTTGAAACGTTATTACCACCTACCAGCATTGAACTCAATATTCATCAGAATGTTCAAGTAGCCGCCCTAATGGGTGTAGGGTTAGTTTATCAGGAAACCGCACACAGACACATTGCGCATGCGCTCTTGTCCGAAATTGGTGATTATTATTATATTAACAGTAATAAGTATAAAATGTTAATTAAGAGGATGGACAAGTGCTGCTACACCGGAGTTAGTGTCTTTTTGATTTACACAAATATTATGATTTAAATTAAAATATGTGTAGGTACTCGGTGTTCTTGAATAATGGGACAACATTTTCATCTATACAAAATAATTTTTCGTTGTATAGAATAAGCAAAAAACATGAACAAAAAAAATGATAATGCAGATTTCTATTTTTATTTGTTCACGTTTTTTTCAATAATGCATGTAAAAAAATACAATTTTCTTTCACAGTTTAATTCTCCAATTCAATATAAACACCGACTATCTCATGAAATTCAATCATAAAAAGTAATAATTATATAAATCAAAATAACACTAAATCTGGTGGACAATGACTGTGCCATCCTCTTAAATAATGAAATATATTGAATATTTAAAAATTGTAATATAGGTCGACCTCCTGGACCCGAGATGAAAAATTGCGTTGATCGCGAATCCTATTCGTTAGCAGCTGGACTTGCATTAGGACTTGTTGTTCTCGGACAAGGAGGTGGTTCAGATTTAGCAAGTATACTGGATACTTTGCACTATTATATGGTAGGTGGCAATGTCAGGCCGTTTACAGGAGCGCAAAAGGATAAATACAAATCACCCAGGTAAATTTACATACAATTTGACCCTTCAAATTTTACTTGTTATTGCATTTTTGCATTGTTTTGTTCATTTGCAGTTACCAAATTCGCGAAGGCAATTCAATCAATGTAACATCGCCCGGTGCTACGATAGCTTTAGGTCTGATGTATTTCAATAGCGGCAATAAAGCCGTGGCCGAATGGATGCGAGCACCAGATACGCAATATCTGCTAGACTTTGTGAGACCAGATTTACTACTTTTACGTGTTTTAGCACGCTCGCTCATTCTGTGGGATGATATCCGACCTTCGCGTTCATGGATTTCTAGTCATGTTCCCAACATAGTGTCAAAATATAGATTGCAAAAGCCTACACCGGAAATTATGCAAGAAGTGGATTTGGAAACTATGAAGTTAGTTATTATTTCATTTATTATTATTATAATATAAAAAGTAAATAAGAATGCTCAAAAATTATTATTGAAATATTTATTTGACACTTGTTTTTTTTTTTTTTTTTTTTACAG
>JABFPJ010004282.1:0-14145 GCA_022817425.1 Gryon sp. ZL-2020 | reverse complement strand
AGTAACTGTACCCTTAATTATTTACAACAATTCAAGTCTAATTAAGACTGCCGGAGGAAATCCTCATGAGTGCAAGTTTTTTAACAATGACTGTACCCTTAATTATTTACAATACAAGTTTAATTAAGAATCCCGGAGGAAATCCTCATGAGCGCAAGTTTTTTAGCAATAACTGTACCGTTAATTATTTACAACAATACAAGTTGAATTAAGACTCCTGGAGGAAATCCTCATGAGCGCATAATTATATTTAATTTTATTACAAAATTTACTATTTGCAAAATATTGTAGTACTTAATTTATATATTTTCGGTATATTTTCAGATGTCGTTTATTGTCTTTTATTTTACAAAACTTCATTCGACTATCATTTATATTTAAAATTTCCGCATTAAGGTCGTTCTTAAAAATTTTGCAATTATTGCTCTACAATAAAATATTTGAATATTAATTAAAAAATCGGTTTTAACATTCATGCACAAAATATATCTTAAATATATTTTATAAGATTTTTAGATGGTATTTAGTAATTTCCATGCTATTATTGAGTCTTTCAACATACAGTTAAAATGAAATAATTCTTTTTTAGATAAGAAAATTCGCTCTTTTACAACATAAAATCCACAAATTACATATTTTTTGAATTCTCGTAGATTTTTGAACTGCTTTCTAACTTTACGCTTAATTGTTAATGTTATATATTATCTAATTCTTCACGACAAATCGTAAAAATACTTTTCGTGCGATTATTATGAAAAATTCAAATCATGCTTTACACAACAATTTTTATAATTTTACATTGAAAATTCATGTTCATGTCAAATTACCGATAGATAACGGTGCCATCTTCTGCGTTTAATGTGTAGCTTGTTGTAGTTTACAGGCTTTTTTTTATCATACAAATCTAACCTCAAAAATTAGTTATTGTGTTGATTGTTGTTAAATTGTTACTATAATTTTAAACAATGAATAAACAAAAACAGTGAACATGGAGTCTATGATATTGCGACAGAATATTTTTTTGATTGGAGATGTCGATTTTCAAATCGTTCAATATGCTTCCAACAAAATTACAAACCATTAAATTATTATTATTTTATTTACGAGTATTGAAGAAAAATTTAGAGACAAGTGTAGCTGCGGTAATCGATGAAGTTATGTTATTTTGGAATAAAGCCGAAATTTCTATACAATTAGTTTATCGATGCCGAGAAAAACTTGTGAAAATATATAATGAATGGCAGAATTTTGCCAAGCATAAAGAACGGAGTTTGAACAAACAACAAGAATTTGTGCAATCATTACAAAAATTATTTGACATCGCGCTTGGTAATGTTGTATACATGATTGATAAGGAAAAAATGGATTTTTTATCAAATCAACGAAAGCCTTTTCGACTTGGCGTTATTACCGAAATGCAAACAAATGCTTTACAAGAAGATCTACAAACTCCGTTAAGTCAAACAGATTTGTATTGTATTTTTTCAATTAGAATTGGTTTAGATTATTGAAACAGTAATTTCTAATTTAAAAAATAATAAAAAATATCAAATGAAGGATAAAAGTCAAATTGCGCATATTTATTACACATTATAAAATCGTTTTATGTTGTATTTCCAAGATTTTTACTAAAATTTAAACAATATCGATTTAATCGTGCATATCAATTTAAGTTGAATATCTTACTACATTTTTATAGGTGATGCAATAGATGTGTTGTCAAGTCAAACGATTGGGTTTTCGATATCCAGTGGCGATTTATATGAACCTAGACCTTCGCATCCTAAAAGACAAAGAGCGGTTATGAACATTTTGATTGAAAATGTTGTCGGCATTTTTGACAGATTTAATATCACAGGTAGACAAGCGGAGCATGTAATAAGAGCGATTTGTAAATCATTAATTGAACTTAATTTATTAAGTATACTGATTGATGATCTAATCATCAATATATCATCTATTCGTCGTCAAAGACAAAATCTGCGAGAATCAAAGTATAAACAAATTCAAAAAGAATTTGGTAATGTAAAGTCACAGTCGTTTGTGATACATTGGGACGGAAAAGTCTTACCTGACTTAACTAATTCCAAAACAGTAGATAGACTGCCAATTGTTGCGACTACAAATAATAAACAGTATTCATTAGGAATACCCGAAATTGAGAAGGGAACTGGCATGGCTCAAGCTAGAAGCATGTATGAAACGATTTGTGATTGGGGGAGATGTGATTGCGTCAAAACAATTTGCTGCGATACGACAGCTCCTAACTTGAGTCATGTTAATGGTGCGGCGGTAAATCTTGAAAGACTTGTAGGACATGATTTACTTTTTTTGCCTTGTAGACACCATGTTTTCGAGCTTGTACTGCGAGCTGCATTTGAAAAGCTTTTTCCGATTACTGTTGGTCCGAATGTTTTTTTGAAAATTTAAAGCTGCGTGGAATGACATAAACAAGTCTAACTACAAAAGTGTACTGCAAGACGAAGCTGCAACTGAAATTTTGCGTGATGAATCGGACAATATTAAGAAGAGAATTTTAGATCTACTATCACAAAAATTCCCGCGAGATGATTATCGTGAATTTTTGGAGTTAGCTTTGGTGTTTTTATGCTTTACTCCAGATAACTACAACTTTCATAAACCCGGCGTAGTTCATCATGCGCGGTGGATGGTGAAAGGTATCTATGTGCTAAAAATCTATCTCTTTCGCGAAGAATTTCAATTAAGCAGAGTAGAGAAAAAAGGCTTACGAGATATTTGTTTATTTATTGTAATCGTGTATATTCAAGCTTGGTTCACGGCACCACTTCCACTAAAAGCACTAAATCACGATTTACAGTTTATTAAGACACTTTACAATTACAAATAGACTAATAATTCGATTGCAGATGCTTGCTTAAAAAAGTTCATGAATCACTTGTGGAACCTGATTCCTGAATCAGCTGTACTTTCTTTGTTTGACACTGATGTTTTATTAGAAGTAAGAAACAGAATGGTTGATGAAATTAAACGTGAACCTGGAGTGAAATGTACTTAGAATTTTTTGGGTGTTTTCAGGAACCCCAAGCAAGCAGAAGAAACAATAGGTGGTGTAAAAATATCGAAACCTGAAGTTATTACAACTAAAAGTATGTACAAGCACCTAAAACACATGTTAACTCCCATTTAACGTTAAATTTCAATCGCCGTGGGGGACTGGTTAAAATTAATATTTTTTGCTAAAATTTTGGGAAAACCTTTTTTTAATATATAGATCCGATTTAACGCCCGTAACGAGCAAAATGAAAAAAAAAATTTTTTTAGAGACCACCCTAGTTTGCACATTGATGCTAAACTCTTTAGGAAATCCTTGCCCGTGCCCGTGCCTGTGCCAGTGAACGTATACCATCAAACGTGCTCATAAACGTGCCCGTATCGATGTTTAATATATAAATATGTATAAAATATGTTCTCGTGCCCGTGCCGGCACGGGCACAGTTGTGCGAATAGTCACTCACATAATTGTCTTTCTCTTCAAATTTGAAATACGAAATACCAAATGCAATATTAACTTTTCTTGTTATTTACTGTGATTAATGATATTGATTGAAAGTAATGTTCCTAAAATAATACACGAAAAATATAAAAAATATGCGGCAATAAGAAATTAAAAAATTTAGAAGAATATAAATGACTGATAATAACAATAGTTCAAACAAAAATGTAAATTTTAATTTCATTTCGACAATCAAATTTAACTGTAAATCATTGAGATTGATAACTGTGCATTTTGACTGCGTTGGTATACATGACATTAAATAATTATAAGTTAAGAAGAAGCAACTTAGTTTGCCTTAAATTACTTTTGCTTTTTCCAATATATTCACTTATTTTGAAGATCTTAAGTGACAATGTCAATTTTTTTTCCAAAAATGGCTGAGGAATTGACAATGTCAATGCACGACAAATGATTGTTGATGTTTACATTCACATACCACTGATACCATCATAAAATCACTATGTTTCGAAACATAGAGTAGCGTATGCACGACGGAACGTGTATCGATTTATCGATATCATGTATTAATTTATCAATCAACTTGGCTCTTTACATAGATAGATAGATAGATTGGATGGGTGAGGTGGTCTGATCCTAAGGAATATGGGAATAGTATCCCTTTGTTCTCCTCAAAAGTTGGTCCCGGAGTAGGGATGGTCGATTATGGAAAAAATACTCGATTATACAACATCGATTAATAATTTTTTCGATTTCGATTAAATCGATTTTATTAAAAAATAATTGTTTTCGATCAAATAATCGATTATATTTTATACATTTTTTTAATTGTATTGTTCTAATTTCATTTTTTTAAGTATTATGGAATAATAACTTAAAACTTCTTCTTTATATAAGTATACTCCGCATCGTCGTTATCTTTAAATATATAAGTAAATATAAACAAAAATATTAGTTTAAAACTTGTTGGAATTTATTTTTCGTTTGCCATAAAAATAAAAGTACAAAGCTCAATCTATTATATTTCTAAAAGATAAAGAAATTAAGACTGTCTGCACGACTTATGTTGAGTGAAAGAAAACGTTTTTTGGGAAAGAGCGTTTATGATGTAACTCTCTTTTGTACTGCATTTCTGCCGATACTAAGATAATAAAACATTGTAAATCATAGAAATACAAAGAAATGCAATGTGCTTAAAAAGAGAGTTCTTACAGGGTTTTTCTCATTCTGTTGTGAGTTGTCTTCAGATCATGAACTCTGAATATTCGAGTAATCTTCCGCGTACTTAATATATATTAAATACATTAACAAAATTTGACTAACTTGTTTTAATAATTATACCCATAATTCCAATAAAACTAGCAATTAAATAACCAAATATGTACGTTATAATTGCACATATGTTTGTGTGTTTTCAAAAGTAATTTGAATGTAACTGAATTTCACTATACGAAAAGAAAATATTTAGTTTGAATAAGAAAAGTTATTTGGGCGAAAAAATCGAATAATTAATCGACTAATCGTTTCAAGATCAATTGGGTATTGATTTAATTGGATATAATCGGCCATCCCTACCCCGGAGACGGCTCGCTCCTTAAACCAGCGGGATGCGGCTTAGGGAGCGGCACCGTTCCGCGTTGGTGCCACTCCGCCGGGTAGCAAGTCTCTCTGAGGGTTATCCTTAGTATGCCTTTTATTTTATTCTTACGGTTATTCCGCCATTGAAGCAGGGTCGAACCAACTGTCTGTCGGCATCACCCCACCAGGTCGCGAGTTAAACCTTCATTAATGAGATGTACCTGATCCATGGGAACCATTGCCATGGCCAGGCGGATGTCAACCATAGCGGTGCAGGAAGATAGCATGTGTAGTGGTTCCTTCGGGTATGAACCACATCATCTGCATGTGGGTGAGTCAACCAGTCGGAGAGTTAAACCATGTGGCCTCATGTTCGAGTGCATTGTAATGAGATAAGCAATCGCCCTGGCTTCCTTTCTTCTGAGATTAATGAATTCCTGGTTCCAATCAGGCATTAGGTATTCTCCCATGGCCATCTTAGCTTGTCTGTTACCGACCGAATTCTTCCATATGTTAGTGTGCTCCTCATGTATCCAGTTCGTTATGTAATTGTTTATTGTTCCCTTGTTTGGTCCTATGTGTATACAGTTATCTCTCAGAAATTGCCTCAGGCCTAGTTTGGCCATTCTGTCCGCCATGATGTTGCCATAAATTCCAGAGTGTCCTGGGACCCACTGCAGAAGTAATCTACAGCTCTCTCCTACTTTGTTCAACTGACCAGAGCAGGTAAAAGCAAGCTTGGAAGAGAAAAGTATACACGTCAGAGCGTGTAGGGCGGCCTTACTGTCCGTGCATATGTAGACATCTCTTCTATTTGTCCCGTTATAATAATTCAAATCCAGTATCCCCGTGGCACATTCCAGTATAGCTGCCAACTCAGTTTGGAAGGCAAAGCGAGGCCTGGAATATCTTTGAATTTGTTAAGGCTGCCTCTGGGTTTAAAAATCCCAATGCCAGACTTGCCATTTTTGCATGCCCCGTCAGTGAACCATAAATCTCCGTTGCTCGGTGACCCGTTGTGGTTATCGTCACATTGGGTTAGGCTCACCCTATATTTCTTGTCAAAAATCAAACTTGCAGTTTGATGAGTTTTTCCAAGTGCCTTGATTTTACTCAAGACTGATGGTAGCCTGGTATGCTTGCGTTTGTTACTCCACATGTTACCTGATATTATCCTTGAGGCTGCACGAATGGCCACCGCTTTGATTTGCAGTTCGAAGGGGACCACCCCCATGAGGACACCCAGAGCTTCTGTCGGTGTCGTTCTCATTACTCCCGACTGGCCCCGAAGTGCTATACCTCTCATGCTATTTAGTTTTCCAATTGTTGTTGTTTTGTTTGTGGATCTTCACCACACAACGGCTCCATATGTTAGTCTCGGAAGTTGTATCATATTTAGCATCCAGTGCATAGATCTCGGATTCAAACCCTATCGGGGTCCCACAGCCCTTTTACAGAGCCATAGAGCAGAACGGAATTTATTGCATGTTTTGATCACGTGTGTGTTCCAATTTAATTTCTTGTCTATCGTTACTCCCAGGTATTTTTCCTCTGATGGTTCTGATTCTTTGATTGATTTTCCAAACAATTTCAGAGGTTCCATATACTCCACTTTATATTTCCTGGTAAACGTGACCAGTTCTGTCTTGTCCGCGTTGACGGTCAAGTCTGAACCTGGCTAATCTTTCTACAATTCTTACGCGCTTGCCTTAAAGATCGACCCTCGCCTTAATTCTGCAATTTCTTTTTGCGATGTTTATATTCCTATTACTCAACATGTTTTTGATCCATTTTATGATAGTGGGTTGAACTTCTCTTCTACATAATTCACGACATATAATCTCCGTATGGCTGTGGTTAAAGGCTCCCTCTATATCTAGGAAAAGCCCTAAAGCGAAGCCACCAATATCTATTTGCGCCTTTATGAATGACAGGGTTTGGTGTATTGCTGAATCCGTTGATCTGAATTTTCTGTAAGCATGCTGACATTCTGAGAGAAGGTTCTCCATCTCCAATTAGTTGATAATATGTTTATGAACCAATCTCCCCAATGTCTTTAGAAGAAAGGATGTCAGACTAATCGGTCTGAAGTCCTTTACCGTGAGATACGGTAGGTTTGTCAGGCTTTGGAATGAAAATCACTCTGGCTGTCTTCCATAATTCCGGTAGATAACATGATGCTAGGGACGCCTTGAGAATGCTCAGCAAGGGCCCTCTGATCAAATCTATGGCCTACGTGATGAGGGCCGGAAAGACGCCATCCTTACCAGGCGACTTGAAGGGTTCCAAGCAGCCCACTGCCCAGTCTAGTCTCTTCGGAGTAATGACCTTAACCGCAAGGCGCAAACTCTCACGACTAGCTCTGTTTCCCCTATTATTACCCGTTGGAATATTCCTTTGATCTGTTTCCTGATCGATAATCACACACCCCGCAAGGTTCGTCCTCATCAAGTGGATTAAGGACTCCGTTTCGTGAGTTGTGTATGAATTGTCCGTCACTTTGACCGCTCCAATTCAGGCGTCCGGGTTGGAGGCTAAGATTTTATTTAGTCTTGCCGCCTCTTTGCCTTCCTCGATGGCACTGCAAAATTTTTGCCATCCCTCTTTTTTTAGCCCTTCGTACTTCTTTCCGCAGATTTTCTTCCTCCAAGCCTCGAAATTAACATCTTTATGCTTCTCAGTGCTTTTTTATAAGCTTTCCTTGTCTCCCTAAGGCCATCTATCTTTCTCGTCCACCAAGGCAACGATCTGCTTCCATTTGGGTTAGAAACTCTGCTGCTTTCCCTGAAAGCCTCTGTCATTGCCCTCGAGAGCATCGTAGTGGCATTTTTAACATCCGGCTCCGTATGAATAGTAGTCGGAAAGCCTTCCAGACCATTCAACAGATGCCTATTGTATTAAATCCAATTAGTGCTCCTTGGAATATGGACAGGTTGAGAGGGTTCCCTGGAAGAGCAGCGCACCCAGAACTCGATCGTGGCATGGTCAGAGAGAGACGGTTGGTCGGAGACTCTCCAATTCTGAATGCGGTGCCTAAAATTAGCACTTGTCAGTGTAATATCCAAGACTTCATTCCTACTTCTATTTCTGAACGTGAGTTTGTCGCCGACGTTCACTATGTCGAGATTAGTCCCCGTCAAGAAGGTGAAGAGTAAATCCCCTCTTTCGTTGACGTCTGTGCTTCCCCAAACTATATGGTGTGCGTTGGCATCACATCCTAAGATGAGAGGCAAACCCTCTGCTTCATAGTGCCGGATTAAATCCTGCATCTTAGATGGAGGGACTTCCTGGTCCTCGTGAGGGAAGTAGGCCGAGGCAAAGATCACTGTGGACCTATTGCCTTTTAATGTGACTTCACAAGCCACTGCCGCTGGATCCCTGCAATAAAAATCTAAGGGGGGTGCGCCACTCAAGCCCCTCAGGATGATGCTCGCCCTTGGGCGGCCCGCGGACCGATTCGCGATTACCAAGTTAGCCGAACCAATGCCTTTGACCGCCCCTCTCATAGTCCAAGGTTCTTGAATTAATGAAATTCAAGAACCTTGGACTTGTGAATATGCTATGTGCAGCATAGACATACGCTTCGCCAAAATAGCTGCCGCGTCTTTGCTCCGGTACAAGTTGATCTGTGAGATTGCCAGCTCTGTATCTGTCATAGTGGCAGACTTTGCTGGCTTATCTCGCCCTCTCAGAAGGAGGGGGTTGCTCAGTCTCCTGACTTCTAACTGTCAGGGGACGGTCTTTGCTGTCCGGACCCTTGACCTTTATCCAGAACCTACTTATGTCGAAAAACAGACGATAGCGTAGGGCCTTGAGTGGCGCAATAGAAGATTCGGGGATACGACAATGTATCGTCCCTCCTCCTCTTTCTTCTCCCTTTTTTCGTCACTAGTGACGTCTCCGGATTTTTTGTTGCTGGGGACATCCAGGTAAACCTTCCATGCGGAGGTGTTTACCGTCGGGTTAAACGTCCTCAGACGCTCCAGCACAACGGCCGACGATTCCAAGGATATCGTGGAATCCGGAATCTTGACGGTCGCGCGCCAGAACCTCTGAAGCAGTTCCAAGCCGTCTACCATTGTTGTGTCTCTAAGGCCCTGTTTGAGCACGCCAAAGTTTCTGGTAAACCATGTCTTTCACGCCTCATCCAAGGTGATGACGATGATAGCTTCACCGTTGTAGAAGCTATCCGTAAACCTTGGCCACTGCTCGCCGGGGAGCTTGACAGTCTCCGCGCGAGCAGTGAGCCTCAGAGTACGGAGGTCTCCGCGGGTGAGGGTGGTCTCCGGTTTATTGAGGTCCGCCACCACCATTATAAGGGGGTTGGACCTCTGTGCCAACGTCAGTCCGTCATCCACCTCCATATGCGTCCGTTTGAGAGGGCGATTTTGGGGTGGTGTCGTGTCAGCTGTAAGTGGTCTTTTGCGTTGGTTGGTTGGTTTGCGTTCAGCCGAGTTGACAGCAGCCCCAGATGTGGATTCTGTCGCCCCAGGCTTGGCTTCCGCTCTCTTCCGTGCCTGAAGTCTTTGTGTCTTGCCCAGTCTTTTTTTTATTTTTTGTCGTCCCTGTTGTTGTCTCCATTCCTGTTTGTTTTGTCTCTGCAACATGGCCTGGTTGAGTGGTCTCACCAACGACAGCAGGCATCTGGGTCAATGCCTCATCCGACACACTGTCAGGCTGAGACGAGAACTCACCAAAGTCCATGGTGTCGTTCGTGTCGTCCGTGTCTACGATAATTTTATTTATGTTTTTTTCTTCCACTTTCGTCTTACGAGTAGCTAGGGAATAATGGTCCGCTCACGCAGAGCCCCGCATGCGTGAGTATATGCGCGACCTCCCGCAGTGTACTGCGGGAGGTCGCTTGGTATCCCTTGGAGGCTCCGTATCGCTTGGTAGGCTCCGTTAGAGTCACCAGTTACCCCGGGTACTAACTAATCCATTGACACGGATTGCACCTCCTGGATTCGGGGGTGTAACCACTTAGTTTACCTAGTTTGGTTCTGGGGTAAGGTAATGTTCGTCATAGCTTGCCCGGACCAGTGTTACCAGGTCAAATGCGGAAGCATGAGGGATGCCTAAGAATAGGCACCCTACAATCATCTAATTCAACGTACCTGCCTTACTGGTTAAGCAGTCGAAGTGAGCTACGCAGTAGGTTCCTTACTTCCCAGTTCCTTGCCAGACATAAGCCCACTCACCACGACAAGGTGGGAGACGTGAGGGGCGGCTCTTTACATAATTTCATATCTTTTTAATGTAGAATTTTAACGCATTTCACATTTTGTTTTCAGGCATGTGTTTTAATAATCTTGGAGTTTAGCTTTCTATTATTTTAAAATCTAAAGTTAGCTAATGCACTTAATCATATTAGCTAATAAATTACTTTTTATTGTAAGCTGACTCCTCAAATTGAAGATTTTTCAAGTAAAGTATGAAATCTAATTGACCATATTTACAAGTACCTTATATTGAGAAAAATTTTAGTGATTAGTGATTTTTCTGTGTTTTTCATTTTTTTTATTTTATTTTCCAATTTTTCATTTTGTCTGAAAATATTAATCTTATATAGTCATCACTCAGACTCTAAATTTTTTATCAAAACTATAATGTAAAGAACGTGAAAAGTATGTGATTGACAAAATACTTAAAAAATAATTTGCAAGGATTGATTAGAATGTACGAAGCTGGTAGTAACATACAAATTATTGGATTGCAATTTTATTGCAACAATTTTGAAATTCAGCTGGATATTGGAATTCCTAAGTCAACTGCACAGCGACTACTGCAATCAGTAAAGTACCATCCGTACCATATTATGTGGTGCCAAGACTTAACACCTGCAGATTTTGAGCAAAGACTGCATTTTTGTAACTGGGCCCATGAAAAACATGTTGAAGATCCAACATTCTTCCATCGCGTGTTATTCTCGGATGAGGCACCGTTCCATAATAGGGCACAAGTGAATAAGCACAACTGCCACTATTGGAGCAAAGAGAATCCACACTCGTGCAGAACAATTGATTACCAGCATCAATAAAAGATCATGTCCGAGGACATGTCCGATGGCCAGCACGATCCCCAGATCTGACATCCCCCGACTTTTTTTGTGGGGTTTTATTAAAGAAGTCATTTTTCAGGAAAGACCAACAACGCGCGATGACATGAAAGAGCGCATAAGACGGGCATGTGCCAGCATAACTTCAGCTACGTTGCGCAAGACGGTCAAAAACTTCCGACAACGAGACGAAATTTGTCGGCAAGAAAACGGTGTTCATATTGAACATTTATTAAATGCATAAAATAACTTGGAAGTTATTTTATAAGTGATGAATGAAACAAATTAATCCAAAACGATGCATTAAACCAATCGGCTATTTTCAGAGCCACATGATGTGCTAAGACTGATCGCGCAACCATCGGGTCACGCTAATGCCGACAGCAAACAAACATAAAGAATCCACACAGCCTCAAAAATAGATTTTTCAAATTTTATTCGAACAGTCGGGTAAGGGTGAGGTATTAAATAGAATCAATGCTTTGCCGCATTTGCATTAAGAATAGGTGTTATGTACCAAATCAAAAAAAATTAAGAAATACAAATAAAAACACAAATTTGCATGCTAAATGAAGCGTTAATTTGAAAAAACATTCCGAATGAAAATTGTCCTTGAAATCGATGTTTTGTAAGCAATCTGAAATCATCACTGGATGTCCCCCATCGAGCTGAGAATTTTTCATTATAACATTTTTGCCCCTCAGAAGCTTATTTTTGGAGTTATTTCAACTTAAAGATTAAAATGGGACACCTTGTATATTAGGGTGGGTCGAAAATTTGGAAAAGTTTGGCTATGGGATATTTTTTTAGATTTGTGGAAAAAAAGAATACCAGGG
Source organism: Gryon sp. ZL-2020 (assembly GCA_022817425.1). NCBI lineage: Eukaryota > Metazoa > Arthropoda > Insecta > Hymenoptera > Scelionidae > Gryon > Gryon sp. ZL-2020. Next base: position 2,180 of record JABFPJ010004282.1, on the reverse strand, counting down.
AAAAAATTTGGCTTTGCAATATTCTTATACCCCACAAGAAGCCTAAAAATAGCGATTTTTAGGTTTTTTATAGTTTTTTTATAAATAGCCAGAATTTTTCATGTAAAATTCATATAATGAATAAAATTCTAAAAGCTTGATTTCTAATCTTTAAAGCTGTTATACAAAGACATTTTAATAATGACAAATTTTAACCTAATGAAGTGATTCATATATAATAATATTTTCAAATAAATATAATTTTCACGTCTGTAAATGGGTGAAGATGTCAAAATTATATTTTTCGTGTTGTGGATAGTTTTATATACGAAAAATCCTGCCTCCAGACATATAACATAGTAGTTTTTTTAGATTTTAATGATATGAAATATAGATATTTTATCACAAGTAAAATCAAAATTTTTGTCTAATATATAAAACAAGAAATCTTATTATATCTTTAAATTTACCGCCACAATCAAGTGTAATTGTTGAATCTTTGTATAAGAAAATGTTCGAAAATAAAAATGTTATATAATATATTAATGAATATTGATAATTTAATAATGAACAACATAATTAGTTTTGTTAACAATTTTAAAGTATCAAAAAAATCAGTGTATATTTTATTTAAATATTATGGATTTAAATATAAGAAAATGTCTTTGTATAACAGTTTTAAAGGTTAGAAATCAAGCTTTTAGAATTTTATTCATTATATAAATTTTACGTGAAAAATTCCGGTTATTTATGACAAAAACTAAAAAAACCCCTAAAAATAGCTATTTTTAGGCTTCTTATGGGGTACACGAATATTGCGAAAAACTTTTTTTCCCTGGTATTCTTTTTTTTATCCAAAAATTTATAAAAATTTCCCATAGCCAAAAAAAAATAATATTAAAACGAAATTATAGTCGTAATTGAAGAAAACGGGCCTCTTTTTTATCAAACAAATGAAATTATTCAATCAAATGGGAATTTTATTAGTAAAGCTATTGATGTCGAATTTAGTGAGCATTATCAGGCCTATAGAGTAAATATATTTAAAAAGATGAAAATCATATAATTTAAAAATACACGTTGTCAACTAAGTTAAGTCAACTAAATGTTATATTTTGAAAACAATATTATTGCACTTGAATCGTATAGAATGTTTGGAAGAATTTATATAACTTTTTGTTGAAGATTGTAAGATTTCTGAGAAATATTTGAAATTAAACTAAAAAAGCCCGATAAAAACCCGACTTCTGGCCCGACTACGGTCCGAGTAGTTACTATATAAAAAACATCTTAAAAGTCATATAATATTACTATTTATACATGAATGTCAAGATTTTTTTAAAAAATGATGAATTCACCCCTTACAAATACATCTTTTAAAATGTCGGGCCTGAGCCCGCACATGCCTACATATATACCATCAAAATGGTAAAAAAATTAGAAAAGAAATTGGATTTTGTGGGTATAGTGTCTTAGCATTTTAAAATCATTTGATAAATTTAATATAATTTGACAGTTATTTTCAAAGGGTCGGCAACTCTGAACTCTCTATAATAGTTACAAGAACGGGGCGAAGAGTTATAAAGAGTTACACAGAGTTACAAGTAAAATCTGAATTCGCCGTCTTTGTAAATTGTTAGAGAGTTTTTATGAGTTATAAAGAGTTACAGGGAGTTATCGGGAGTAACATACTGAAACTCAAAGACGCCGTGTCTGTGAGTTTCAATGAGTTACAAAGAGTGATAAAGAGTTACATGTTAGAATTCGAAATCGCGGTCACTGCGAGTTCCAATGAATAACAAAGAGTTAAAACAATTTTTGAAGAGTTACTCTTAGTTTCAGGAGCGAAAAGCAAACATTTTAATGGTTTTTTATGGCGCGATTTTAGAAATATTTGAATTATTATGTTATTTATTTTAGATATAATATTCATTTTTAAATTGAATAGCAATTAATATGACATAAAAATTATACACTGGTCGCAAAAAAAAAATGTATCACTTTTTTGAACCCAAAAATTGCTAATTTTCAAAAGGGTGTAACTTTCTTAAAAATCAACGAAAATTAACTTTCGTTTTTTTTTAATTAAAGGTGAATTCTTCCTCTTTCGATATGTGAAATGCAATTTTTGTTACACGTGACATTTTCTTACGTTTTAGCCCTGTAAACATAACCAAAAAAAAATGTAAAAAATGCATCAA
>JABFPJ010004281.1:0-14146 GCA_022817425.1 Gryon sp. ZL-2020 | reverse complement strand
TACACAAAAAAGAAGTTGTAAAATCTGTTAATTGTTGTTTTAACTGAAAATACATACAAAAAGAAACACAATGTCACACTTAACTAAAAAAAAAAAGTTCACTTAACTTGTTTTTCATCAACACCACAGATATATATATATATAAATTTTTTTTTTTGAAAGAAAGAAAAAAATAAATACTAAAACATTTCCTGTTTGAAATTGAATAGAGCAGGAAGTTAGACAGATCCCATCGTTTAATCCATTAGGTCTATGGAAATCATCAGTCGTCATTCTTTATTAGCTTAACGGTTCACACGTGAATTCGTGCATAGAAACGGTTTGCTCCAAGTGATCCTTATTGCGACTCCGCATGGTGTCTCGTAACAATTACGTAATACGCATTGAGTGCACCCCTATTCCCGCGGACCTGCGGCACACGACCACCAGCGTCACGGTCCAAATGTCTAAAACGTATATATATATACGAAAAGCTTATGTTCGGTGCCCATGGGAACCGATAATGAGATGGTGGTCACGGCCTTTTCCCACCCCTCACGCCAAAAAGCGAAGGACCTGCCGATATAAAACGGTTATATGGGGTGGCACGCAGACACGTTCAATGGCCAACGTTCTTCGGGCCAAATGATACGGGCACGAAATGCGCTAAGTGCGAGAGATGCCCCCTGCAGCTTTTGTCAACAGCGACAATATGCCAGTGATCCCCAACTGTCTGATGGACCTGTGGGAAAAAGAACCCCGTTAAGTTCGACGAAGTGCGTGTGTGTGAACACTTTGAAAATCTTCAAATTCGGGATGCTTTATTGACCTTTAACAATCATTGTACTGTATTGGTGGGAATTCCGGTTTGACTATCAGGAGAAAGAGAGTAGGTTAAATAACATGTCAGAAGTGGATCAGTTGACAGTTGTTACTCTATTGATTAAAGTATAGAATTGAAAATCGAAATAATTATGAAATAGACACATTTGCAGATTTTATGGCCTTGGGTAGACCTTAATAGGGTTATGGTTGGAACTTAATATGGCCCTGGTTGGGTCTCAATATGGCCCTGGTTGGGCCTCAGTATGGCCCAAGTTGGGCCTCAATACGGCCTCGGTTGGGCCTTACTATAACTCTGATTGGATCTCAATATGTGCCGCGTTAAACTTTAATATGGCCCTGGTTGGGCCCTATATTGGCTCCACTATCTCAACCGTCCAACCCTTGGTAGGGCCTCAAGATAATTTTAGTTGGATCTAGATATAACTCTGATTGGCCTAGGTCAAAATTCAATGTGGCCCTGATTGGGCCTTAATATGGCTATGGTTGGACCTCAATGTAACTTTGCTTGGGCCCTAATATAACTCTGGTCGAGCCTCAATATAACTCCCATTGTGCCTAAATATAATACTGATTGTGCCTTAATATGTCCCAGGTTAAACTTTAATGTGGCCCTGTTTGGGCCCTATATTGGCTCCGCTTTCCAACCTTAAAACAAATTCTACAACCTTGGGCCTCCCTTGGCCCAATCCAGTCTTACTTGTAATTACGGAAGCCCGGATTTTCCCAGTCCAGGGCCTATTTTTTAACTTGGCAAACTTTATTTACTTCATACTAAGAAAATGTTGCCCAAAAAAGGAGATATTACATATTTTATTTCGAAAAAATAAATACTTTTGCAAATAAACATTTGTATGATTTGAATAACTGAAAGCAAAATGCTTAATAACCATTTTTTGCTTAAACAAGTGTGTGTTTCTTCATAACATTTCATCAAAAGTAATAATGCATCGATCGTTTTTGTTCGCTCGAAGTATATTGTGCAATTCAATAAAATTCACTGTTACATACATTGATATAATTATATATATAGTTCATTGTTCGCAGTTGAATGAAGACAGGCAAAACAACTCTATTGAGATGCCGCGGTTCGATGTTACTCCGTCGGTCGTGCTTTCAGAAACAAAAAGCAACTCGAGTATGACTCGCAGATCACTTTTTTGCTATCATTCCCTGAACCCGGAATTTGATTCATCGACCCGACTACGTGTCGCTCGCCTGAAAGATTCGTTCCGAAATCATTGTGATAGTTACTCAAATGAGCCGCCGGTTTTTGATCTCCAACTGTAATACCTTAGCGTGACAGGTACCGAAGATTGACCGGGTCGTCGCCGATTTATCGCGGTCGCTTAGGATCGTGGGAAGTGCAATGCCTACATAACTCATTTTTCAGCTTCAGTCGCTCTTTTTCAATATTAAAGAAAATATATAGTCACTGCAAAAGTAAATTACATCAACAACATTTTATTTCGCGATTTCTGCAGTAATCCGTTTTATATGAGAAAATCTAATTCTTACGTTACATTTATTGTATTCTATTGCAGTAATACATTTTTGTTTATAAAATGCATCCTTGTAATAATTGTTCCAGGGCCCTGTATAGGATTGCCCGTGCAAATTGTAAGGGTATTTAAAGGCTCTATAAAGGTTAAGACCAGACCCTTTTTAAGACCTGATTTTACCTTTTTTAGGATATTCTACGCTTATTAATTATTTATAAAGATTAACCTACGTAGGCCTAGTTAAGGCCTGGTTAGGCGAGCCCTACTTTATGTTTAATTAACATACATTATAGTAAATGTAAATTGTGTAATAAATAATATTTTTAAGCATAATTAAATCTATTAAAACTATATTTGTAATGTAAATTGCACATTGTTATGTGGGCCATGTTAGATCCTAATAAATGCCTTAATTGGCGAATGTTAGGAAAAGCGTTACATGTCTATTTATAGCTCATATGAAATAACAATAAAGAGCTTCTTTAAGCTAACTTTAAAGAGCTTCTATAGGTTTTTCTGTTAAAGGAATACCTTTATTGACCTTATAAAGGCTTTTATAATTTTTCCACTAAATATCCTTAAAATAGAGGTGCCTTCTAAGGGCCTTGTTATAAACTGAGCATGTCCTAAAAATGTATTACACTCTAAAAGTTTATTAATTTATTTATTAATTGTAATAGGTTCTTTAAAGGCCTTCTAATAAGGGCACCTTAAAGACCTTGTAAAGGCCTTGTAAAGGCCGTTTCTATTAAAGGTATATCCTTATTAACCTTATAAATAGGCCTCTTCAACTGTGGGACCAAAATATCGTTAAAACAGGGATGGCCTTATAAGATTCTTTTCATAATCTGGGCATGCCCTAAAAATGTTAAACTAGGTTAGGTTCCTTAAAGACCTTCTAAAGCCTTTCCTATTAAAAACCTAACTTTCATTAACCTTACATAGGCCTTTGTCATTCTGCCACTAAATATCCTTAAAATAGGGAGTGCCTTCTAAGGTTCTTGTTATAATCTGGGCATGCCCTAAAAAATTTATTACTATGGTAGGTTCTTTAAGGGACTTCCTCTTAAAAGGCTTATCAATAAAGGCTCCTTAAAGGCCTTCGAAAGGCCTTCTTATTAAAAGGCTAACTTTCATTAGCCTTACATTGGCCTTTTTAATTGTGGAAATATATATCATTGAAACAAAGGTGGCCTTATGAAGCCCTTTTCATAATCTGGGCGTGCCCTAAAAATGTTATAATTTTTTAAAGGCCTTCTAAAGGCTAACTTTTATCAAACGTAAATAAGCCTTTTTAATTTTGTCACGAAATATCATCAAAACTGGGGTATCCTTTGGAAAGCCTTTTTACTACCCTAACAATTTATTACGAAGGCATTATTTTGTTGAATATAAATAAGAAAATTGATTTTCATTCCGAGCACCTGCTAGAGTTGTTATCGCTTGAACTGTTTCCACTTCTTACTATAACAAACGTCAAAAACCATTGACGATTCGTCTAATTTTGAAACGCCTGTTGTTGGCATGAAGAGGACTCTTAACGCCACGTGCGGGAAGATTCGCAAACAGGCCGTCACAAAGAATACAAGTTCCCTTATCTCTTTGAAACGGCCTTTTCCCTAAAGGCACGTGTCGACGGGTGTATTGACGATGAAGCAGCGAACAAAAGACTATGATAACGCGCGTGGATCGTTGAAATGAAAATTATTAATGAAGCAAAGATCGTGCGCGATTGCGGACACGCGTTAATAGGAAGTGCACAATATGTGCGACTTATCAAGTGATATATTGCGCGTGTGATTTATGGCTGATGCTCGGGTGCGGTGAGAACAAATCCGTGATTCGATGCTAACGTATTTTTCTCTCCTTGTTTTTTTTTACGATTACAAAGATGAGAAGGGAGAAATGCAGATAGATAAAGTCACCGCTAATTATATTAATCGTCTGATAAAATGAGACACTTGCTTTTTTAACATGAAAATACTTTTTAAACTTATCCATAAACTGTTTCTTTTTTTCTATAGTTTATCTCAGGTTCCACGTTATGTAATATACGTAATATAATATATAAATAAACAGAAATATTATATTACGAAACTAGGGAGAAAAGTTGCCGATTTCAGACGAGTTGAATCGGTACGTTTTTCCTTCTTGCAAAGCATTTATTTTCATCCAAATGAATCGAAAATACATCTTTTCTTTCTTTAAAGGAGGGACGAAAGTGACACTTTTTCTCCCGAGGGAAAAAATAACTATCTTGTCCTTATTTTCTATCCCTAGGGAAGAAAAATTACTTGTTATTCCTATTTTATATTATTAAGGGAAAAAAGTAAACTTCCATGACGTTATTTAACGGATGAAAATAGGGAGACAAAGGGACATTTTTTTACCACTTTTGAAGGAAGAAAAGATATGTTTTCGATGCACTTGTGAGAAAAAAATGGTCTTTGTAAAAGAATTGGACAACTTTTTTAAGGGCAAAGAAATACTTTTCACATCCTTCCAATTAACCCATTGAGCAAAATTTTGAAACAAACATTTTATTGTGTAATATATTATTTGATTTTTACTTTCCATCCCTAGGGAGGAAAAGTAAAATTCAATTACGTCATTTAAGAGATGAAAACACTTTGCTTCCCTGGGAAGAAAAAGTGCCATTTTCGTAAGAAGAAAATATGTATTTTCGATACACGTGTAAGAGAAAATAACGTTCTATCCTTATTTTTCATCCCAAGGGCCAGAAAGTAAACTTCCATTACGTCATTTAAATGTGCAAATACTTTACATTATGGTTGAGAAAAACAGCCATTTTGTGCCATTTTTGGATGAAGAACAAATATGTTTTCGATGCACATGTGAGAAAAGGTGTCATTTTCGTGAAAAGCAAAGATGTGTTTTCAATACATGTGTAAGAAAAAATAATGTTCTATCGTTACTTTCCATCCCTAGGACGAGAAAGTACACTTTCTTTACGTTATTTAAGGGATGCAAATACTTTACATTATGGTGGAGAAAAACTGCCATTTTGTGCCATTTTTGGGAGAAGAAAAAATGTCTTTTCGATGCACGTGTGAAAGAAAATAACTTTCTATCCCTAGGGCGGGAAAGTAGAAGAACTTCGTTACATAATTTAAGGGATGCAAGTACTTAATTATACTAAATATATATGTAAGAAAAAATAAATGTAGACCCAATTTTTTCGAAATTTGATATTTTTTTATATATCAAAGACATTTCTTATTCGAAGCGGAAGGTTGAGATCAGTTGCTGACATTTCCGTGAAATGAAGCTGAAATCCACTTGTTATCGAACAGTTTCATTTGAATCATTCAGATCAATCGGCCAGAAATCCTCTATGAGGAACATCCGGTCGCTGCATTATAGGTCGTCGTCTCCTCTTGAGTCAGCCTGACAAACAGGTCAGCATTGAAGGAGAAATGTCCATGGAATCTCTCGTATACGACAAATCCACTCGACGACAATTCTAATCGGAAGCAGGTTATTCTTACAACTGCATTCGATCGAGCGTAATTTTGCAGATTACACCGGCAGCGGAAGTCAAAATTACTTCACTGTTCTGTTGTCTCGTGTACATAACGAAATGATTATGTAATGTGTATGTTTGTTGCGTTCGCGATTTGCTTGTTAAACAAATGTCTAAATCATTTTTGATTAATTTGTGCAAAAAGTGAAGCAAAATTATTCCTGTAAAATATATTCAACTTATTTGAATGTGATTTAATGTATTCAACATTTAAATTAAACATTTTTTTTCTCTTTTTTTTTTGTTGCTACGTAAGATAAATCAAATGCCAGTTACAAATAATTAGTCAAGAATGATTATCATATTAATCACAGCGAAATATGCAAAATTGTATGCAAAACATCGATATCTTAATACTTCATTAGCCATTGAATGCGCAATGTCAATAATACAAATTCAATGACTCAATCAAAAGTAGCAGCAAAAATTTCAGTAATTCAGCATTCAGAGAGAAAGCTGATACAAGATTAATGGAGTGTTCTCACAAATTAATTATCAAAAGCCACACGCATTTGAATTTCGATTAACTTGCAATCATTCGAAAGATAAGAAACAAAAAAAGGAATCGCTCAATTGTGTGTCATCTGTCAAGTTGTTCGTAAAAACAAAGTATGTACTAATCTTTTTTTCTTTTTTTTTTTGTTTGAAACAGATTCTTGAAAGAATTTTAGATCACCGAATGCCGAAATATTACGATTGTTCGCATTGTGTGCGGTCTTTTGACGGAAATTCAAAAGTCAGCATTGCCCTGCGGTCGCGCATGTCCCACTTTCACTTACGTAAGACACCCTGTTAATGAACGCACCTTGCACACTTTAATTATGAAAAATGGTTTCAATGGGTTATAAATTAGTCGCTCTTTTCTATCGCGATACTTCTAAGCAGCAGTTTGAGGGTTAATCAAGATTGTATCGTGGATGTATGTGCAACGGAATTGGAAAAATGCTGGATGCATTGTAAAGATATTGTATATTTAGTTCAGATATGATTACGAAAAAATTAAAACTCATTTTTTTCGTAATCCCATATAGTAATTATATAAGTAACATAAAAAACATAAACATTACGAAACCGGGCATTCCACACTAATGATATGGCCCCAACTGGCTTGCCTTATTAAAACCCTATTAGTGGTTACCTAATCAGGACCCGAACAGAACCACATTCGGATTTGTGAAACTTTTTTCAAAACATGGCGTCCTTATCAGGGCCACAAATGGCCATGATAGGGCATCCTGATTTGCAAATCGAAGTATAATGGTATTCCTCATCAGGACCCGATCAGGACCAGGGTTACTTACCATATCATGATTAGCACATATGGATACTCTTATCTGGCCCTGATAAAGTGGCCATACTGTAGCCATAACTTGACCTTTGAGAGGATGCCCTTTCATGGCCAAATATGATCCTGCTAGGGCTTCTTATTTTCAAATTGCATTACCAAAGTATGTAAAACCATGACCTTAAATAGGAATCTTCAGAATGCCCTATCAGAACCATATCTGGCCCTGATAGTGCAACCTATCAAAGGTCAAGGTATGGCTACAGTATGGCCACCTTGTTATGGCCGAATAAGAGTATCCATATGTGCAATATGATGACCTGTCAGGGCCAGATATGGTCCTGATAGGGCATCCCAATTTTCATATCGCATTACAAAAATAAGTAAGCCCTTGGCTTTTTCATAGGATGCCCTTTCATGGCCAAATATGGTCCTGATAGGGCATCCCAATTTTCATATCGCATTACAAAAATAAGTAAGCCCTTGGCTTTTTCATAGGATGCCCTTTCATGGCCAAATATGGTCCTGATAGGGCATCGTAATTTTCAAATTGCATTACAAAAATATGTAAAACCTTGACTTTTGATAGGATGCCCTATCGGGGCTAGATATGGTACTGCTAAGGCTTCCTAATTTTCAAATCGCATTACAAAAATAAGTAAACTCTTGACTTTTGATAGGATGCCCTATCAGGATCCAAATATGGTCCTGATAGGGCAATATATTTTACATATATGTTTTATATGTAAAATATATGTTCCATATATATTTGCATGTATTTGCACATATATTTTTACACATATTTTTTAAAAATATATCAATCAGATTTAATTTCGTTAATTTTTGTTGTTAAAGATTTGAAGATAAAATGAAAATACACCGTGAAAGCAATAATTATTTTAATTAAAGGTTCAGATTATTTGGATTTCTTCGACTGCAGTTTGTCCAAAGCGTTAATGCCAATAAGAGCCCATTATTTGGAAGCGTTTCAAACGCACTATCAAAAGAACTTCCGTGAAATCACACGGGTGGATATGCTTAGGACAGGTTTGTTGCACCATCACGTGGCACCAAAAGCGTGGGACTGGTAACGTTGAATCGTTGATTTTGAACAGAAGCTGTATCCGAGGGTGGCTCTCTCACTTGTGCTGGCACGAGGCATATTGCGAATCACCACTTCTGCATCAGATTGAATGTTTCTACCCCGATAGTTGTGCGAAGGGTGGAACTCGCAGTTTGCACAATAATAGCAAATCACCGAGAGTTAACGTCCTCGACTGCAAGTTAGTCTGGGAACTAGGGTACGGGATGATGATCCGGCTTCTTCAACTGATACCCCAATTCCATCAAAGAGCACCCATTAAGCAATTATTACAATTTGTACATATGTTTTGTGTTTGGAAAAAAAATGTGCTGTAATAAAAAAGATCATGTATTATTGATATATTGACGATATAGTATGCTTAATATATTTAAATATATTTTGTCAAAATATTAATAATATATTTACAATATATTTTTTTTATAATGGCACTTACAAAAGTAATCCATATATGGTCCATATATGATCCATATAAGATCCATATATGATAAATATATGATTATTTAAATAATATATTGTTAATATTTGTTTTATATATATATATTTACATATAAATGATAAAATATTTGAAAATGTATTGAAAAATATATTCGGAAATATTTGTCAGAATATAAATAGAATATATGTTATAAAAATGGGTCAGAATATATTCAAATATATATATGTTTGCATATATTTACATATAAAAGCTTTAAGAATGTTTGAAAATATATTGCAAAATATATTCCGAATATATTTAAAAATATATGAAATATATTCATAATAATATATATATGTATGAATATATAATATATTTTTACATATATATTTAAATATATTTTCTATCATATGGGTACAATATATGATGTTTTAAAAAATATGTTTTTAAAAAAGTGAAAATTACAAGATTCATATATTTTCTTTATATGAAAAAAGGAGAGAAAAAATAAAATTTACCATTGGAAGAAATATATATTTTTCATTTAAAAATGTAGGAGAAAAATGATGGAATTAAAAATGGTTCTTTTATTTAGATTAGTTCGAGAGTTTAAATGACAAAATAGACCACCAGAAAACTTCATTTCTACTACTCACTTAAGTAAATCTAAATCAATTTTTTGTACTATTGTGACATCAGAATATATACAATTTAAGATGGTAAAATACCCACATGAACCCAAATGTCAGTCTGACAATATTTTGATCATTTCGCTTGTAAATACCTGCATCTATAAAGTTACATAAATATATCTTCATCTAATCAATTTATTATCTCAATCAAAACCAATTTTTCGGACGCCCGCATGGGTGCAGGTGAGATATGAACAAATCAAGTACTAAGTTATCGATTTCAACTAAAATAAACCCCTATCAATTTAAATACGGTCGAAAATATTCTCAGACATTTTATATTATTATTTTTAAGAACAAAAATTACTGTTTATTCACGGAAATTTGTTTTTTGAAATGTTTAAAATATGTGTTTATATTTGAACTAAAAAATTTTGTTTTTTTTTGGATCATTATTTTAATGATACTGAACCCAATTCATTGTTCTTAATAACATTTTATGACGTGAAAGCTTCCACCTGACATCAAACAGAAATTAGATACACCCGTATATATATCTGCCGAGCCAAAACGTGTGCGGCGTTCGCACGCATCCTTCCCTCGAGATGATCACCCACGCTCATTTTAATTCGTCAGTGTCGAGAACAGGCCGGCATTTCTCATCGATGCAAATGGACCCACCGAAAAATCGATTTTCAGATGCTACCTAATGAACCGACCCATTTCACCAATCATGCGAGCTACACGTGTCGCGGATAAACGGCCTTTATTCATCTCAGAACAAAGAAACGAATGCATTAATTGGATCGGCTATTTATTAAAGGATTAAAAAGTATAAGAAATAAATAAATAAATTAAATATGTTAGCTGAATCTCTGGCTTCCGGTCGGGTATTTACTGTAAAAAATATTTAATATACAAAGTTTTTGTTATGAACGATGTCCTTATGACATCCTTATGATATCCGTGTAACATCATTAAGACATTCTTATGGAATGATCCTTATATTATTGTATGATACTCCTATAACATAGTTATGATATTCTTATGGACATCCTGTGATATCCCTATGACATCCTCATGACATCTATGTGACATCCTTATAACGTCCTTATAACGCCGTTATGACATCCTTAAGACATCCTTATGACACCCTTGAAATATTGTATGATATTCCTATAAAATAGTTATCATATCCTTATGGACATCCTGTGATATCTCTATGACATTCTCATGACATTCTTCTGACGTCTTTATAACGTCCTTATAACATCCTTATGACATCCGAATGACATTGTATAATATTCTTATGATATGCCTATGAGATCCCTATAACATCCATGTAACATCCTTATAACATCCCTATAGCATCCATTTGATATTCTTATGACATCCTAAGATATCCCTATGACTTCCATATAACATCCATGTGACATCCTATGACAAAAACAAAATAAAATCTATATTCCTATTTATGATATCCTTATGACATCCTATGATAATCCCTATGACATCACTATGACATCTCTATAACATCCATGTAACATCCTTATGACATACTTATGACATCCTATGATATCCCTATGACATCCCTATGACATCCCTTGACATCCATGTGACATCCTTATGACATCTTTATTAAACAATTTCTTTAAAATTAAACATAATGAATAGAGTCAATAGTCATGCTGTTATACATCAGATATGCAATGTGTCAAAACCGCATTAAACAAATGTGCAAAAATGCTAGAAACAATGTGCGACATATATTTTGATGTATGCGTAAGTAGTTATGATCTAAACAATGCGTAATATAAAGAAAAAATGAGCGCAACATATAAGTAAACTTTCACAAAGCATTATTTACGCACACAAAAATTGTGTAATAAATATTTGACTATTATTTCGAGCAATGCAAAAAAAGCGAATTCCTTAAGAATATATTATCGTGTATATTTTATTATGATATAGTAAATATTAAATTGAAATGCATAAATCTTGTACGTAGTTACGAATAAAGTTGATTCAATGTCAATAACCATTTTTGTATGAATTACATTCTTTAACTGAAATAACATGAAATAGTTGATTATTGATTTGTGTAATTTTTATTTATTGACTGTGCTGCTCTGTTCGCATGTCAAACAAATGATGTATGAAACACAAGTTTGCAACAACATAATAAGATCATTCGTAATTAATACTGCCATAATTAATAAAGTAATGATCAAAACGAACAAGTTGAATGTGTTTTGCATTTTTTATTGCTCCGCTAATGTATGCAACTGTGTTGCAAGTTGATTAATATCTCCGATTTCAATGTGACAATTGATCCAGTCCGATTATAGAGAAAATATACATGCTCTTACTAATCGATGTCTTTCTGGCGCCTAATTGATTTAGTAACTCCATTTTGTTTACATGCTTTTTTATACTTTTTTTTATTTATTCTATTCATTAATACTTAATGATAATATATTATTTTTTAAATGTTTAAAAATAAATTGCACATTTTTTGTACATTGAATACATGTATTTTGTTAAAAAAACATTTTTTCTTCATTCACTATGGGCGTAGTTCGTAGTCGACTACAGCGCCCCTAGTGACAAAAATGTTAAAATGTAGAACGACTTCTAATAATTCTTTTTGGTTAAAAATATTAAAATAATTATGAAAATATTATATTACAATATTATTAAAAAAATATTTAAATTTAAATTAATTACAATACAATACAATTAAATTTAAATTTAAATTTAACTGTATACACTAGCCGTTTGAAATAATGTAATAAAAATAATCAAACGAAAGCATAAACGTGAGTTTAAATTGTTTTACGATTTTCTATTGTTTCCGATTTTTTAAACAGTTTTTTTCAAGATAAGAACACGTGTTCAATTTAAATTTTCATTCAGAGTTCAATATTTTCGATTAAAAAAACTTTTTCCCGCAATAAGAACACATGGTCAGTTGGAAACTTTTTTATGGCTTTCCAATCTAGTTTAAGAAACCGGCCGAATTATCAAATTATATACCCAAACTCTTTATCAAAATGTTTAGTTTCGCAACGACTTTAGACCATAAATGTCCTTCCGTTCATGACGCGTATAAAATTTGTAATAATTCTTTTTTTTCTATTACGATAAAGTATCGCGTAATTAAGTAAACGTTCGTTTTTTTTGTACTTGGCCAGAGACACTACCGTGTCTCTTGATTCTTAAACAGCAACAGTGTTTCGTAGTGCTTCTGTATAATTGAAATAGAACAACAAATGTGTATAATTTTAATCTTGCGGTAATTTATAAATTAATAATTTGAAAATGTTAATAAAATTACATAGCAATACAAATATCCGTCAAATAAGTATAATTACTTTAATTATTACTTTTTATATGATTTAAAGGTTACTGAATGGTAAATATGTGATAGTGCTACTGCTGCGAACAAGATTGCTGATCATGCTGTTGGCCGGTATAAGTATTCTGCAAATAGGGCCACGGTAAGGAACTTATATGATTTATTTTTTGAATTTTTAATATATTTAACTATTTTGAAACTATATTAATTTTTTTTTCAAATTTTTCAGAAGCAGCATGATACGCTTCAAATCTGTGGTCCTGAAAGGTACTTGACTCTGCATCGCATGTGATATCTACATTAAAAATTGTATAATTTGATTTGTGGTATTTAGAAAAAAAATTACTTATATAACAATTTATTATATTTGCTTAATTAGTTTTGTTAAATATAAATGATTTTATTGAATTACAATTATTTTTTCTCAGTTTCAATTATTTTTTTACAGAACTTTATTATAAATCTAGTTTTTAAAAAAATGCAGAATATTAATAACATTTTTTATTTATGTAATTATAATTTATTCACAACCAAATTTACTTTTACTCACTGAATTTCCTCACTTTTATTTACTTTATTAGTTCCAGATTAACATTATGATTTGTTTAATTTCAAACAAACTACCAATGCCTTATATACATTACTCTACTCAAATACAAAAATCCTCTACATTTTATCTCACCAACTTTTTAAATCTGCAACAAATCGTTTTCTTTAACATCTTTTTTACCTAATCTAAACGGCTAATCTTAAAACACAAAGTTTAATCACCGATTACGTAAATTAGTACACGTACAGTTGCCGAAATAAATTTATAACTTTTCGCGCAATTCCCACAGCCAATAATCTAATGAAGTTGGCAGACTGATTTTCGCTCCAAAAATGCTCTCATAACTCAGTGTTCGCCTGTTCCAGTTGGCCTTAATTGTAAATAATTATCGCCATTTATTCTTCGTTCGGTTAAAAAATGAACTCGCACGTTTTGAGTCGGGAAAACGTAATTTCTTATTGTTTAATGGCATAATTATGTAATCATTTATTCGAAGCCAACTTGTACGTAACATTATTACAAACAACGTGAACGTGACAATGAATAACCCCCGGTTTGAATGAAGTTGAGTTCAAAAGCATAGTATGAAGCCAAGGTTTATAACGCTGTCGGCGGTATAGTCCTAACCATCAAACATATCGCCACGGTTCCATAAACAAGTGCGCCTGTGTGTTAGCTTGCATATCCCATATAGAAGCCCACAAAGCCGATAATTTATTCAATTACCGATCGACCTGTGTGATAAAAGCCGCAATCAGTCGCAACAGCGTGATAACTCGAACCTTCTGGTCGATCGGAATCTGCTGCTTTATGAGAAATATATTGAGCTATGATAATTATTCGGGGTTTGCGGTTAAGTAAAGTTTCATTCATTTTTTTTTTTTTTTTTTTTTTTTTTTTTTTTTTTTTTTTTTTTTTTTTTTTTTTTTTTTT
>JABFPJ010004280.1:0-14149 GCA_022817425.1 Gryon sp. ZL-2020 | reverse complement strand
TGAAGTTGTCTACCTCGACAAAACCTCGGGCTGCCTTCGGCAGCCCTCGGTTTTGGTCTCGGTACACAACTTCACATGCGGGAATAAACGCGTGTTTCCCTCCCTTGATGCATAACATACTATTAAGGTGACATCAATTTCACGGCTGTAGCCGTGGCACAAACTCGAGAATTGGGCTCCAGGTCTGCACACTGTCTTCAACTGTCTTGAAAAAAGTGGCTCCAGAAATGAAGCTGTTTAATTGCGTTATTGGCCGCATGGCGCATGTGTCGAAGAGAGTTTGTAGCAAACTGTTTGTTTACGTTTCAAATTTAACAATGTCACATGGTTAATTTTTTAACAAATAATAATTTTTTACAAAAGAATTTTTTATTTTTTTTTATTAAAAATATAAAAATGAAGATTATTTCATCTGCAATTTATTGTAATAACATCTTTGACATATTAAGGTTTTGTTTAAAAAAACATAATTATGAGTGGAAAGAACTCCCGTCTACTATGACGCCATCTGGTGAAATTAGTACTTTTCGGCTTCAAAAGTGGTGTCATTTTTATCTTATGGATAGTATGGGAAGTGTGCAGACCTGTTTATACGACCGTGCTACGTACAAATTATAATTGAACTCTGCCTGGTTTATTTAGAACAAAATATAAAAAATTTACAGTTTTATATTTTTACTTTTACTATAAATAATTTTTAAAATATGAAATATTATATGACGTATTACTTATTTTTGTCACTATGGCGCTGCAGTCAACTATGCACGAGACCTATAAATGTTAAATGGCGTATTCGGAAAGTCAGAAATTTTCATAAAAAAAGAGACACGCTTATGTGAGTTAAATTGTCTGTCCTTTTTTATTATGAAAACTTCTGACTTTCCGAATACGCCAAAAGTAATATATTTATGTATTTCAAGACACGAGGAATTAGTAGAATAAATATCAATTTCTAAAAGACAATTAATCGATTAAATCATAAGCTAAAATTATTTACGTTTACTTTCTTATGATAATTAATTGCAAACTAACCTGCAATATCTATATACATTTATTGTAAAATGTCTTTTTTTGTCATTTAAAATATAGCGGCATTTACGTTTGCGTTACGTATTAGTTACAAAATAATTTATGCACATTATTTGTTTAGCCTCCCATGAAAACATTCAGTCAGTTTGGTCGAGAAAAAAAACACGTTGTTCAATGCCCATTAATATTGTATATTATTATTTCATAATAGATTTAAAGTTTATTATCAAGAGATACGGTAGCGACTCGAGCCAAGTAAAAAAATAGAAAAACTATTATAAACTAAGAAATTTGTTTACTTTTGAAGATAATACATCTAATAACCTATTATAAGTCCGAATTTATTATCAGTCTAATAGGTTTTCTTATAATCACTGTAATTAATTTTCGTTGGAGTTATATTTTATGTGTATATATAAATTTAATTTTAATTGAAATAATTAAAATAAAAAGTGAATATATAAACAACGAAAAATTGTTTTTTAGGAGGCTCTGGTGTTTGCCGGTAGAGAATTGGAAATCCAGTTTCGCATGTCTCGATCGTTGACAGACTTCATGGCGACTTTACATAAGAACGGCATCGAGGAAAAACGTCTATCAAAATATGTCACGCATTCGGTCACCGATGACGATGTCGTAACTTTCTCCATCACTTTTCCGGAAGAAGGTCAATACGGCCTCGACATATATACGCGAGAACTGACCGCGCCGACTCATCATGATGTCTCCGGCGAAAAACATTTACTCACACACTGTTGCAAATACCTCATCAACTCGAGCAAACGAAATTAGTCATTTTATTTTTTAGATTTTGTATCTCGGAACAAAATTTTTTTAATCACATTAAATGCACTTGTTGATTAATGTACAATTTGAATATCAAATGTACTTTGAAACAGAGATGTAAAAGTAACTATAGTTTTCTAATGAATGTTGACATTTCTTTTATAATGTCAAAAATGCAAATTATTTTTGTAAAAATACATATATATTTTATAGTAAAACATAAAACCTCTCGAATGCATGATTTTTTTTTCTTTTTTGTTTGTTTTTATATTTTTTATACAATATTTTACTTATCTGTATGTACATATATATACGTGTTAACAAAAAAGTTATAAATATATTTTTATCATGAAAAAGAGTATTTAAAATGTAAATTAACACGATAAGAACATTTCGTTAAACAAAATAAGAATTTTCGTCATCTTTTGAATCGGAAAAAGTGCAATGTTAAAAAAAGGCAAAACCTGTATTGAAAGTTGAAAACAAATGTATATTTTGTATGATTCTTTTGTTTATGATTTATACGATTAATTAATGAATTATGCAATAAATGAATTTGTACTAAAATTGTTGTTGTTTCATATTATTTGATACTCAGGCAAAATACATTATTTGTTGCATCAATGCAATTGCTTATTTAATTGAGAAATTCCACACTGCCGATACGACAAACACGAATTTCTACCGTAAAATTCTATTATCACAATAATCAAACTCATGTTGAGATCTGGAAAGTGCCTTACAACAGACATCCTGAGTTTAAATGTAGTAAAATAAAAAAAAAGAGGAAAGTTCTACTAATAATATTAATAATATAATAATATAATGATAATAATAATAATAATAATAAACAAAACGCAATTTCAATTATATCGGCTAAAACATTTCATGAAACTCACTAAGCTCTATAAATTATGCACGTACGTGTAAAAATACAAAATATATAATAATCTAATTAAATGCACATAAAAAATGTTTTAAATAAACACATCTATGTAGAGAATTCAATTTCATCCGATTTCATTTTCAAGAACTGGCGGATTGTTGCGGTGATAAGTTTCCAGCTTGAATATAATATTGATCTCCAAACCATTCTTGGTGCATTTCTATGAAACTGCAAAATAAATTAATTTGAATATACTTTATTTTCAATATATACACGCAGAAAATAAAATATTGATACTCACTATACCGTACATCAGTAATTAACGCACCGTACAATATTTTTTATTAATTATTCATTGCAGATGTACTAATATTAATAAATAATATTTATGCACCTCGGGAGCGGACAAAAGTGGAACTAATCATGTCCTCGGACGGTAAAAATGATCTCGGGCTACGCCCTCGAACATTTTACCGTCCTAGGACAATAAGTTTCACTTTATTGTCCAGTCCCTCGGTCTATAAAATAGGATACCAGCCTCGGGCGCAGTGGCGCCCTCAGCAGTAATATACTATAGTACATCAGTCAATGACGTACTCGAAATCAAAAACGGTACAGCTGTCAAAAAATCCGAAAACATCAATTTTTTATACACTTAACTTAATTAATATTAGTTTGTAATATACTTAGTGTTAGTTTTTTTTCATGATTAAAATATAATTTGACGTTTCTGACATAACATAGGTTATAATATTCTTTTTTTAATTTTCTTTTTTGTATATGAAAGTCAATTAATTTCGAATCAATTGAGGCCTATGGTGCATTAATTACTGATGTACGGTATAGTGAGTATTAATTTCTTGTTTTCTACGTGTACAATTAAAAAAATATATATGATTTACCTTAAAAAGATATCCAGATACTTGAGAAGTATTTTCATTTTCTTATCCGGAATGTCCGTCTGTTGTAACAATTCCGGTAATTTTA
Organism: Gryon sp. ZL-2020; assembly: GCA_022817425.1. Taxonomy (NCBI): domain Eukaryota; kingdom Metazoa; phylum Arthropoda; class Insecta; order Hymenoptera; family Scelionidae; genus Gryon; species Gryon sp. ZL-2020. The sequence continues at coordinate 10,461 of JABFPJ010004280.1, read as the reverse complement.
CTGTAACAAAATGTAATGATGTAAATCTTAAAGTTACAGTATGACAATTTTTTTGTGTTTTGTTGTGAAATTGTATAATGAAAAAAAGCCTTTTACCAAATAATCGGATCAAATGAATTGCTCCATAATAAGTCGAAGGACTCGGAGGATTCAACTTTTTTGTCGATTCCGGCATTAAACGCCATTTACTGGCTTCTGACAAAAGAAGATTCGCCTGGGCTGAATATACACATGGTTGAGTCCTTAAATTAATGGATCGAGGACTCGAACATCGGGAACTTGTACTTGCAACACTATAAATTATATTTTAATAATATATTACCAATTATTGCTTATTTGAAACAAACACTTAAAATTGTACGTTTCAAAAGGTTCAGCATTTTTCTTTAATGAAACACAACACAAAAAACTATTTCAGTCGTGCGCAGCGGAGAAAGTTGGAACTAACAGAGCTCTCGTACCGAAAGCTTCGCTTTCGGTACTCGATGCGTGTTTGTTCCAACTTTCGCTCCGCTGCGCAAGACTGAAAAACGTCGTATCGGCCTCGGGCGCAGTGGCGCCCTCGGACGTAATATACTATTTGATTTATATACCTTGGAGCATTAACAATTTCCGTCTTCGGTTCCTCATTGATTCGTGGTTTTGATTCTTCCGTAACACTTAATCGACAAGATCGCAATCTCCGTCTTATGGGACAATTGTTCTTATCACTTTCAGCTTCTTGTTCCCGAAATGGCGGTAGATGAGCATATTCATTATCGTCGAAATTTTCGTCTTTGATGATCAATTCTCTAAAAATAATAGCCATCAAATGAAATTGTTATATAAATAATTACACAAAAAATACATTATATTACATTAAATAAAACATAAAATTAAGATAATAAAAAACCTACTCCATCGGTTCTTCCTTGATTGGCACAACTGAATCCGAAATATTTGTCAACGACGACGAAACATCGCAATATTGCTGTCTCTCTTGTCGATATAACAATAAGTCATGCAAAGTAAAATCAAAATAAATCCTAATGCCATCAGCGGTTTCACGGCAAATGTTGATGTCGTTTATTGTTCTCTCGATCGAATGATTAGTCTTGTTTCTCGATGGCTTCTCCGGGAAGTTTGTTAACTGAGTTGTTGTGTAATGATGTACCCAGGCTTCGAGAATATTTACAACTGACGGTTGACTTGGTAAAATAACCAACTGCAAATGATATCAATGTTTAGAATTATTTTAAAATTTGCAATCAATGAGACAAAATTAAAAAAATGCTTGTTTAAAAATATTTTTTGCTTAATTAATGCATTTAATTTCAATATTGTATGCTATTGTTAAATTAAATTATGATAGAAAATTAATATAAATGAAAAATAAATAGATTAAAATACAATTTCATTCTATTTATTAAAAAACTTGTGACTTTCTATATTTATCACATTTGAACATTACCTTGTTCTTTTTCACGATCAGATCATGATCATGCTCCAAAATTCGTCTCAATGTGGCGCCTATATCAAGATCCACTCCAGGTCGTATGCTGGCGCCTGACTGACTTCCTCCACCACTATCTTCATCATCGTCACTCGTCTCTCCAACGTAATCCGAACTGCTCTCCATTTCTTCTTCAGTTACAACATCCTGAAAAACGGTCTTTTCCTTTTCAACAGTAATCGAATTATAAAATGAAATCAATCAATTAATCAAAAACGTAAGTCAAATAATGATACGTAATTGAACAAAGAAGTAGAGAAATTGTTTTATAGGAATATATTTCTTTTGTAATATATAAGGTAAAATGAATTTTACCTCGGTATCATAATCATCATGTTGCTCAGAACTGCCATCTTCGGAAGAACCAGTCGTCACTGAAGTTGTACGACTACCGGTACTTCTTGCTCGATGCTTGGACTCAGTCCTGGCTTCGTTGGATCGCTCAGAGTATTTATGACTTCGCTTCTTTCGCTCTCGTCGATATAAGTACGCTCCCCTGATTCATTCAGTTTCCACATTACATACTTTAAATATCTTTTTTTTTCTTCTAAGTTAAAAACATCTTTTTCTCATTTTCATTAAAGAAAAAAAAAATTGAATTAATAATAATTATTTGTTATTTTATTTTCTGTCAGTTCTATAAATATTATTATTATTATTATTATTTGAAGTTCTTAATATTAGATTTTGTTTAAGTTACTTACAATTGCAACTGAGCTTTCTGTGCCAAATCTCTTTGCAATTGTCGATTCTCCTCAGTATCTTTCAGTACATATTCCTCAGTTACACAACGATCCCACGAAGAATTCCAACCCTAAGTAAAAATAAAAAATGATATATATCAGTAACACGTATTTCAGTACAAACAAATGTTTCAAATAATATCAATAATCTAATTTAACAACAACAAAAATAATTCTAAATTTTAATTACGCAAGCTACTCAACTGTAATGTGACTTACAAGTTCATAAGTAGTTACTTTTATTTCTTTATTTTAAAAGAAGAAGAAAAAGATATTTCATAGAACACATTATTAATAAGTAATTAAATAACAAATACTTCATTCAAATTTTAAAAAGATTATCTAATTGTTCGTAATTGAGTCAGAATTGAATTCGTAAAAATGAATTCAATTTTGATAGACTCAACTATGAACTTTCTTTCATAACAGTCAACTAAGATACACGATTGTACAGATAAAAAAAGTTACACTTAGACTTTATTATCTATGTATACAAGAATTGCTTTGTAAATGAAATGTCTCTAGTTTACGATAATGTTAATGTGTTTACTTCAAGAAAAAGTCACATAATTGACAGTAGTGACATCTAACAGTTCTAACAGTAGATTTTATAACAAAAATGGTAAATTGAAATTATAAAAACATTACTTATAAATGTCTAAATACTTTTCACTAAGCAAAATCGAAATAAAAATGATGTGATAACAAGGTGTCCAGTGACTAGATAAAAAAAAATTCCATTTCACTTCAAATACAGTTCAAGTATGTTTCTAGAAAATTCAAGAATTGGTATTTGAAGGAATTGAATATATTTTTAAATGTATTATTATTATTAATTAATAATTATTAATGTATAATTAAATGTATTATTTTTACTGTAATTATTGATATTTGAATAATATACTCACCCGCGTGGAAAGAAACAGTCTGGATATAGTTTGGGTACAGTCTACCAGATTGTATCCACAATATATCCAGATTAATTTTTTCTCCTGGGCTTATTTATTTCTTCAATAAATACATAAATAAATAAATATCAATTTAATTTAATATATCAATATCACTTTCGCATTTAATAACGAATATTTGAATATTTAAAGTTGTCATTGTCTATTGGAATATTTGTTATTAAAATGAATGATAAATGGGTGAAATGTGAATGGTTATTCTAATACTAATGAGAAGTAAGTCGTCCCTCGCAAAAATCAAAACATAGCCAACGGAAATATGACACAAACATGTCACAACTATAGCGAATAATTGCATTATAATCATCATTCTGACGACTTCTGCATATACGGGGCAGACAATGACAACACTAGAGTTGTAAACATACGAACAAACTGTTATCGATAAAAGTCATTGACACATTGTAACTAAACTATTGCCTTACTACTAATCTGACATAAGCATGGAATCTGTTAAGAAACTGAAACATATTAATGAATTTCATATAATATATGTAATGTTAGCAGTTCTGTATGGCAGTTATCATGTGTATCGAAATTTTGGTTGGTATGAACACATAGGAAGATTGGCTTCCCATGTGTTCAAATTTAGTTTTGAGATGATTGAGTGATCACGATAATGTTCGGATGTACGTTAGTTATGGCCACATTTACTTGACCGGGTATGTTCAAAATTGCTTTTGGTACGTGAAAACTTAATTCGGAATATATTTCGTGTGTTCCAATACGTTCAAATTAACTAGATAGCAAATTGGCACCTTTTTACCGTCTATCTTTCAACCTTTTATCTTTCTACCCTCTATCTTTTAAACATCTATCTTTCTACCTTCTATCTTTTTACATTCTATCATTCCATCGTCTATTTTTCTACCAGTAATCATTCTACCATCTCTTTGTCTGTCATCGAAAAATTTAGCGATTTATTCTTCTGTTACCCATCTTTCTAGCATCTAGCTTTTAAATAGTCATTATTCTATTATGCAAACTGTTAATACTTTTAACAGAGGACCGCCAATTTGTTTAATAATTATTTTAATTTTTATTTACTTCTTAATTTTTAATTATTGTTTTTGTTGTTATTTTTAATTATTGCTAAATGTTCGCGTAACTCTGGACAATGGATGATGCAATATTCTCTATGCGGGCCTTGTTTACTTAGGCGCGGGAATGCTCAACACCTGATAAGCAGATACTGACTATGTTCATATCTCAATAGATTTATAACTCATGAATCATGAATTATTGAGATGTATTATTTTATGTTTAGTGTCTCAGATTCACGTGATTCATTTTATTTCATATGGAGACGAGTTTTTCCAGGATAATCAGTCTCAAAAATTCTCGTATTTATAGTGTTTGATCAAAAAAGATACTCAAGTTTACATATTTTAGCTTGAGATTTAACGTTTAAAATTATATGTACTCATTTACATTTCGATCATGCCAAAACAGTTTCTGATCATTTCTTCTTATTTATCTACTTTTTTTATTCATTGATTTCATGTACAAAATTATTTGACCTATCTTCTTGATTGGCATAAGTTATATGAGTATTGGAAAACCATGCTTTTTGTTTGAAAATACAATTTATATTTATATCTGTGTCATACATTACTATCATTTAATGTTAATTCAGATGTTGTTTTCTACAATAGAATATAAGTACATGCAAACCCTCACCCTCTCCCCTTAAAAGTGGGACGAAAGTGACACTTTTTTTCCTTCGGGAGGCAAAGTATTTTCATCTCTTAAATGACACCTGATAGCCATGTTTACATAAAATTTATACACAGATACTTCAGCTATTTGTATTAATATTTACATATATAGTACAAAACTCGAAAAACATTGTTAAATCTCAAAGATATATTGTAAAACAGAGGATGGTATATTTTACTGTCACACAGCATTTATTCTCATCATGAAATTCGATTTATTTCATACATTTTATGTGAAAACACAAATTAAAAAAAAAATTTTAATTATATTTAAAGTTAGAATTTTGGTAAGTGCTTTTAAGTATTTTTTCAAAGTATTTTTAAAAAATATTTTTCCTCACGCCTGTATTGAAAACACGTCTTTTCTTCCCTCAAAAGTGGGACGAAAATGGCACCTTTTCTCCCTCGGGAGGGAAAGTTTGTATAACTTAAATAAGTGAGACAAATTTTTTTTACTAGTTACTTTCCATGCCTCAGGAGAGAAAGTGCCCCTTTTATCCCACTTCTCGAGGAAGAAAAGACCTTTTCGATACACTGGTGAGAAAAAATATTGTCCTCAACTGGGGAGATATATACTATTTATTCCATCTGTACTGATACAATTGGTAAATGTTTGTATTGTATACAATAAAAAAAAGGCTTGAAGAATATCCTACACTTATATTTATATTATATAGATGAAAATGATATTCAATGTATACAATTTATGTAAATATTATAACAAATAGCTGAATTGGATGTGCATATAACTTTAATTAACTTTACGTAAGTCGATTTAACTTTATGTAAATCGTTGACACAAGCAATGGTTATCAGAGACGTAATGGAAGTTTACTTTTCGTCCCTAGGGATTTAAAGTAGGGATAGAAAGTATCATTTTTATCTCATTTTTATTCGGAAACTCTTCTAACTAGTTGCAAAATATTCTATTATTTTAATTTTTCTATTTACGTCAACACATTTTAAATTTGACTACAAAACGTAAGTATTCTACAATAATAATATGTTCATGTACATAAAACTTCTACATTTTCTCAAAAAATTTTGAAAAAAGCTAACACAAAAATTGTTCAATACAATTCAAGTACATGTAATGTACACAAATAATTCCAGTACAACTCCAAAATAATTCCAGTACATTGGACACCCTGGATAAGAAAATGATAATTGAGAAAAAAAAGGAGAAACCAGCATATAAATGCATGCAATTGAGAGCAAGACTGCAATATAAAATAAACAACAAACTCGTATAAATGCGATAAGATTTTTCACCTGAAAATGTATTAAATATTCTACCGCTTTTCTGCCACGTTGATCTTTGTTGACAATAACATCTAATACCTGCAAATTAAATTATAAAACATTGAAAAATTGTATCTTAATGTTTTCCAACTTATTTCAATTTCATCTTTTTCTGCAAAACGAAATTTTCCTTGTAAATAATTTAATTTGCTGTTTTTATTTTTTTGTCTTAATTTTTAATGCAGATTGCATTTTTCAAATATATAATATTTATATTTAATTTCTTTATATTTTCAAATTGAAGAATAATGTTCAATTACATCCGAAAAATTGTAGATATCATGTCAAACTAAATACTGAATTCACATTTAAGATTAATTTTTGTTTTTCTTTCTTTTTGGATTGTTTTTATTATTATTACTGTTTAAACGTGAAAGTTTACCTTCGAGTCGTATAAAACTTTAGCTTTTGTTGGATCTGGTTCGTAACACAACACTTTTTCGCCGTCACAAAATTTGAATTTAGGTCCTCTTGTCGATACCATTTTTTGGTTTCTTCAAATGTTTCCTAAATCTTCTTTTGCATTAATTCATTTTTTTAATTAATTAACAATCTGAAAATAAAATTAAACTTTAATATAATTTGCACTGAACAAACATTATTACTAACAAATAAATAACATTTACTCTTCAATTTGCATAAAATAAATCAAATTAAAATGAAATTGAATTGTTGTTAAAAAGTAAACATAATCAAATTAGAAAAATAATAAAATTTAAAATTGTAACAAAACTTGGAAAATTATAAATAAACTAATTATTTCTTCAAAATAAACAAAACAAAGTAATGTCAATTACAACAATTTTTGTAAATTATCGAAATTCATTATTTTTAAATTGTGTTAGTCAATTTTGAATTTAAAATGAGATTGAAATGATGTTAATTTGTTTACTTAAACAAAAACGATAACTTTAAACTTGTAAAGATAAATAAATGATTAATAAAGAGTGTGCAAAAAAAGGTGTAAATTAACCTGTCCAAATATCAAATTCGATGCTTGAGAAAAAAAAATCTTGGACGTACTAGATAGCATAGTTTTACGTGGAAGGATGATTCCTTTTAATCGCCGATCGTAATGACACAAGTCGTGGATCCTTTTCTAAATTGACGAATGTAATAGTGCGCAATTGAACGCGAGCAACGCGAGTTTGTGTTGAAAGAACGGAGCCAACATCTCCGTATAAGTTGAGAATTAAATTGAGGTTATATGCAATGAACAAAAAAATTGCGTCGATGCCGGTTGATATTTTGCTCAATTCAAACTGACTTTTATATTATTATTTTTCACTTAAATAATAAATATATTTAGCATGATATATAAAATATAAACAGTAAATTATATAAAAAAAATTGAATAATTGATTTTTTGATAATTCAGTACATTTAATACAATTGTTTTTATATATATTTTTTTCGTCGTATTTGAATTTGGCGCCAAAATTGGGAATATTTCGAACTAAGGATAAATTATGAAGATGGTAAAAAAGAAACTGCTATTATCAATGCAAATTATTATATTTTAAAAAATGTTATACATTTTTAAAGGATATTATGAATATCCTTAAATATTCGATTAAAATATATATTAGAAATATATAATTTATTATTTTTAAGTAATAAAAATAATATATATTACGTATCAAGGGCGTTGTGTCTTAAGCAAAAAGACCACTTTTACGCCCGAGGGCTTTATCTCGAATGCAAAAAAGTAGTATTTTCCGCCCTAGAACAGTAAAGTGTTTTTCTGCCTTGATTCCAGGAGTGAAAAATAATCAATTAGTATAAACACATTCCACTTATCCTTTTTACGGACTACTTTTGTGACTGTAATTTTAATGTTGAGATTAAATAGTATGTTTTTTTTTATTCTAAAGGTAACTCGCCAAGCAATTTCAAGTTTTTCACTTTGATGAAATATTTTTAAAAACTTGATTTTATAATTATTATCACTTAACATTATGATTGTCTTTCATTTTTTAACAAAATTTAATAAACACTTGGCTAAATTTAAAATTTGAGTTATTTTGAATGTATATTATTTGTATATGTTTATATATAATTGTCTAATTTATTATTATAAAATTGGTTTTCTAATATTAGAAGACCTCATACCTATTGTTTAAACTTTTTGTTCAAAGTAATCGTTTATAAGACGAAAACTAGATTTTATTATTATACTTGATATTCAATAATTACAGATAATCTTTGTATTAATGTTTCACTTTAATACTTTAGTTTTATTATTCTATTCAGTTCCACCGTACGAAATGATGTTTATCATTTTTTTTAATCAACAAAACACGAATGTGTTTTAATTTCTTAAACAATCTGATTAGTTTATTTGAAATGTAACAGCTTAGTTGAAGAATGTACGGCGATGGCGCTTCTCTCGACTCTGATCAAGAAGACACACAACTCTCTCGCGGGATTGACGTCAACGCGTTTCGCCGCTTATCGACGCGACGATTGGTCGGCTGTTGGATTGGCCGCCAATGAGCGCGCTTGTTTCTGGCGCAATGGTCGCGGCGAGGAGGCTCGGCCATTTTGTTATTATTTTCGAAAATCTTGGGGCCTCCGTGGTGTGTGTTTGCGCGATCTGAGCCGAGGTGCGCGACTACGTCGTCACACATGTAAAAAGCGCCACAGCCAAAATCCAAAAACGAACAATCGCCGTCGCGCCAACGAGTTGTTCCCGTGTTCCCCTCCAATGCCAGAGTGTGTGTGTATGTGCGGTGTGCAGTAATCCGGGAACTTTGTTATACTTTTGCAAAAACAACAAATACAAAAATAAACAAAAACAATTATCATACAAACAAAACAAAAACAAGATTATCGTCGCAAGATTTGTGAGCAGGCGAGTGTTTTCGACCAACAACGGCCTCGGTGGGTATTTCGTTCGCGGCGCCTGCCCCCCTCCTTCTCAGTCTCCCCCCTCCTCCAGTGAATCGTATCTTTCCTCCAGTTCTTCTCATCCTCGGATAAAACTACAGTCTATTACCCATATATGAAGTTAGTTGCAGTACAATTACAAATGAAAAGTGAGCTTACATTCATGCCAATTGTGGCAAAATAAATTGCCCGGCAAATTTGAATTAGGAAAGTCATTTAAACTAAAATTCATTAATATGTTTTTGTAAATAAAACATTGAAAAATATCATCAAATAAAACAATAAATAATTGCACTAGCTAAAGTAACTAACAAAACTAAGCTAAATAACTAAGCTAACTAACTAAACTGACTAACTTAACTAAGTAAGTTTACTAACTCAGTTTGAATTTTACTAAACTAACTAAGAGAACTAAATCAATTAACTGAACTTACTAACTAAACTAATTAATTAAATTTGAATTTCAATTAACTAACTAACTAAATTAAGTAAATATACTAACTAAGCTAAACTAAGCTGACTAACTAACATTGAATGTTACTAAAATGACTAAACTAACTAACGAAACTAAGAAAACTTAAATCTTAACTTAAGGTGATTCTTCAGTTACATAAAAGGAAACAGGATAGAGCTAATTGTAAATCCATCAGTGGAAGAGAGTAACAACGAATACGACTGAAGAATCACTTTAAGGCATTATCTCACTTAAAGTACAGCAAAACTTCACTTCAAATATTTGACTGGTCAATATTTTCATCTATTTTCTTATTGGGCAAAAACTTCGATATTTTAAATGAGATAAGGTAAAAGCTCCCGTTATCAACAATTCTTCAGTTATTGCTATTTAACATTGAAAATCCTATTTATATCTCTCGTTCTCTCATAGTGACGATAACTGGTACTAAGATCTCCGTAACAGGTGCTTTTACCCTACTTGATCCCATGATAGTATTTTAAAATACAATACGAGTGTAAACTAATTTTCCTTTACTTCAAAGATTACTTTCCATTTTATTTTAAGTTTGCAAATTCCGCGCCACATTTCTAATTATTTCAAAAGTTGGCATTTAAAAAAAAGCGATCATTCCCAGCAAACTTCAAGTATCGGCAGTGAACTGCAGTTTAACGTCGTCCTCAGTCTGAGGGACGCGCGCGCGCGAAAGAAAAAAAAAAGAAACGACGAACAACTCATACATATTATTCGCAACAAAACTTAACCTCATGCCCGTCTGCTATTTAAAATGAATATTATGTCATAATTTGTCATTGTTGAAATGACGAGACATATCTTTCATTATTAGAAAAATTAATTATTATATTATACTTGAATTTCCGTCGTAATATATAAC
>JABFPJ010004279.1:0-14149 GCA_022817425.1 Gryon sp. ZL-2020 | reverse complement strand
GTTCTCAAGAGCTTCGCAGACAATGTTTTAAATAAGGTCAAATATGGTCCAATTGAGGACACATATGGTCCCAATAAAGACCATATTTGTCAAGCTTTTTTCTATTTCGGGTGGCCTTATTAAAGCCAAATATCGTTATTAGAAGGTCAAATATCGCCCCAATAATGCCGAAAATGGTTCCAACAAGGCATCCTGATTATTGAATCCGCGTATTACACTTATGTCACGCCAGGCATTGATATGGCCTCACCGAATTTCCGTATCATGATATTCCATTGCAAAACCCGATCAAAGTCAAGTTTAGTCACGTCATGATTAATGTAGATTGTCCTACCGGGCGCTGACCAGGTAACCATGCCGTAGCCATACCTTGATTCTTGATAGTCGTTATACACGTGTTTTGTCCAAATTTGAAAATTTCGATGTCCTATCAGGGCCATTTTTGGCCCTTATAAGGACATCCATTTATCGAAACAAGTGTAAAAAATTCCATAAAATATATCCCTAGGCCACAAAAGTGTCATCAGCTGTATATTTTTACGATGTATACATTTGATGTTGAGAAAAATAATTTTCTCAAAAGTCACAGCTTCATCACTTCGAGGGGGGGATGCCATAAGGAATTCATTGGCAGATCATAGGGGTTATAGGAGAGATTCATATGGCGATCATAGGGAGCCCTTAGAGGATCCATAGAAGTATCTCGGGTGGAACCAGAGATTTCGTCACGACTCATATACGGTCATAGAAAGGGGGTCACAGGGTTTCGCCCGGGCGAAGCCGAGGCTTCAGCAAGTTTATATATATATATTCTTTTTTTTTGTGAGAGATGGCTATGGAAATATATATATATATTCTCCGTAGTATAATATGTGTGGTTTTATGTCATGTTATTCTAAAGTAAGCACGAAACTCATGGTAAAATATTAATCCTACCTTATCGACAGTAGTAATATCAACTCCTTGCATAAGTGTTGGTGATTTTTTTTAGGAAACAAATCATTACATTAGCTGTTTATGCTTTGTACGTTTTTGCTAAGAAAGAAAAAAAAGAAATTATAATTATAAATAAAAGATATACATTTTGTTTTAATATTAATATAACGTGTAACACTATTTTATGAAATATCAATATTAATAAAATTGTTGTATACAATTATATTTCCTTTGATATAACCTGCAAAACTTTGCACGAGTAAAAAAAAAGAAGGAAAATAGGACCTCTTGAGAAAGATAAATAAAAACTTAATTCATTGCAGTAAATATGAAGTAAGTATAAGAAATCATAAATAAATGGTGTATTTTTATATTATTATGTATGTACTAATAGTTGTATAAGTTATATTGTTTTGGTTGGTTCGTTGGTTACTTTAGTGGCTATTTGAAGGTAAAAAAGAGAACCCATCGTACACCAGAAAAAGTTATATTGTTTTTGTAATATTTCTTTGTATGCGTTGTTTTCTAAGTTTAAATTTATTAATTATAAAACAGTATAATTAATTTTGTTTACAAAAAAATTTAACAAGAGTTTCATTTTCTTTTTAGGTAGGATAGGTAGGAAACAATCAGGTGTTGAATAAAAGTGCAGATTTTTATAATTAACTCCTAAAGAAATCAAACAATTGACCAAGATAGAAGAATAAAAGAAAAATAATTGCTGGAACGATCGTCTTTCTTTTGGATTTACGATTCAACAATATCGATTTATTAAGCAAGTTCTTGGAAATTATTCTGGATTTTTATTCAATAATATTAATGGTCCATTTTAGTTAAATTTGATTTTAATGTATATATATAGTTTATATCAATTTTTTAAATGAAATTGAATTATAATACATAATTAAAGTTTTTCATATCAAACAATTTATTTTTATTTGAATTATTAATTATATTAATTAAATTAATTTGAAATAAATTTAATGTTAACAAAATTATTAAGACAAAATACAATAAAATAATATTAAATTAGTAATATTAATTTAGTATGCAAAATCAATTAAATCAAATTAATGTATCCGTCCTAATGTGTCGATGATTAAACGATCACATGAAATCTGGTGTCGAGACTTTGCAGTTGTGCTGAAAGCAGGAGCGTTATTCGTACGATCTTCTACAGCCTAATTTTTACTACATTGAAGCTTTAATTCAGACTAAAATGGTTGGGGTTACATCAAAAATTCTTTTTTTAAATCAATAACTTTAATCAAAAACTTAAATAATTGCTTAATTTAATTACAAATTACATTATTAATTTACTTAATGGTGAATTAATTGATTTACTAATAACTATAACTATAAGTAATAAGTAATTTTATTAATAAATACGAAATTTATTTGCTAATTTAATTACAATCAGTTCTTGGAAATTGAAAAAAATTGAAATAAGTTTTAAAAAGGCCTAAGATATATTATGATAAATTTAAGTTTTATACATTTTCACAATAAAAGCATGATTGAGTTCACGAAAATACATATCATTTGCATCTAATACATTAAAATAAATAAAAATATTTTCTTTTGTTTCAGGGAGAAGCAAAAGAGTTTCTTAGTATATCGAAGTGTAGTAGTATTCATAGTACTTCAATAGTATTTATTTATTGAAGTAATGAGGAAAATAAATTGTAAAATTAGCAATAAATATAATTACTATAATAGTTCAAATAATATTTGTACTTTACTTTTATTACACCTGATTGAAACAATACATTTTTCATACAACTTTCTTAAAATTTTGTTCAATTCGTTATGCCAAAATTACATAAAGTTCTAACTGAAGAAGAAAAACGGCTAAAAAATGAACGCCGCAAAGAACAAAAGCGTTTTACTTATTATAAAAACAAAAGAAAGTTGAATTTAACTGATGACAATCTTTCTTCGAAAGTTGTAAGATTAGATAATACTAATAAATATTGTGTAAATGTAAATTCTCCTTCTACTTCTAAAAATCATAATTTAGTGGAAAACGTGATCGATGAACAATTGGATGTTTCCAATCCTACACTTGGTATCAATCAGTTTAGCAAACCTAGCGAGTTTCATGATGTTGAATCTAATATTGATACAGTATTTCCATCCGTAAGCAAGAAATAATAGTGTAGGATCAATTATCAGTGTATGTAACAGTAGAGAGATTATACCTATAAATTATTCATGTCAGAGTAATGAATCAACAACATGCACGTAAAATTAAATACAGTTTCTTCTGATACTTTGTTGCAAACAAAAAATGATTCTATAATCGTATCTAAAAAACGTTGTGATAGAATCAAAGCAAAAAGTATGACATTATCTCAACCAGATCCAAGAATTGTTGAAAAAGTTTATTGTTCTTCGGGTGGTATGTTTTTAAAGGGAACGAATATCCCATTCGTTCAAAATGATCACAATTACTTTAAAAAACAAATACAACATTCTGGTACATCCACCGAAAATAATATTTATGTTGCACATGATCATTCCTATTATGCTAGGACTGTACCTTCTGTAAGACATTCGGTAACTACTGTATCTGAAGCAGTGGCAAATTCACATCAAGTCATAAATCAGAATCCAGTGAGAAGTCAAAAAGCAAGTGTGAAAGGATATCAAAATATGAGTTTAAATTTGAATGATTTAAGTACTATTCAGGCACATTACATCGGAAAAATGGATGTTCTATGTAAATATTGTAAAGCTCGACATTTTCAAGCAGAGCGAGTTTCTACCAAGGCTGACTCTTTTAATGATTGTTGCAGTCATGGTGCAGTTAATCTAGAACCCTTGCCTCATCCGCCTGATCAGTTATATAATTTATTTTTAGGCACAGATTCAGTTTCTTCCGACTTTTTAAATTCAATCAGAACATATAATAGCGCGTTTTCATTTGCATCATTTAATGCAAATTTAATGAATTTTGGAATGCAAAGACGGGTCCATATTATTTTAAGATTATGGGACAGATTTATTATCAAATAAATACAGCTTTATACCCATCTACAGATGAAAATCCAAGTTATGGACAATTATTTATTATTGACAGTAATGAAGCTACAGAATATCGCAAAGAACAAAATTCAAATTTGGATGTCGAACTTTTACAACTTTTGCACAACATAATTTCGGATAATAATATTTTTGCTAAATCTTATACAATGATGCATGAAGAAATACAAAATCAAAGGAGATCTTCAAATAATAAAGATAATATACCAGAACTTAGTTTAGGTTTTATTACAAAAAAAAGTGGTATTGATCGAGGTCGATACAATGTCCAAAGATGCACTGAAGTTGCAGCAGTTTTTTCTGAGACAGCAGACGGAGAAATTCCTGATACTTATGTGACGATTACCAATGAAAATAGTAAAAAATTACAGTACGTTAATACAATGGATCCCAATGTAGAACCATGGATTTATCCATTATTTTATCCTTATGGAACTCAAGGTTGGCATGTAGATTTACATCGCAAAATAGTAATAAAAGAGTATCCAGAGCAGCTTATCTTAAATATCGTATAGCTATTCGTGATGAAGTAAATTTATTTCTTATGGGACGACGTCTTTTTCAACAATGGTTAGTTGATAATTATGTTAAAGTGGAGAAAGATAAAATTAATTTTTGTAAAACTAAACAAAAAGAATTACGTTCAGAATCTTATCAAGGATTGATTGATCATTTAAATAATTCCACAAAGGAGAAAGGCATGAAAGTTGGAGGAATGGTTATTTTAACATCAACATTCATTGGTTCACCACTCAATATGATGCAAAACTATCAAGATGCAATGGCAATTGTAAGAAAATTTGGAAAGCCTGACATTTTTCTGACAATGACGTGCAATCCAAATTGGGCAGAAATTAAATAAAATTTATCACCTGGACAACAACCATCTGATAGACTGGATATATGTGCTCGAGTATTTAATATAAAAAAAGATTATCTTATTGATCTGATAGTTCGACAACAATTTTTTGGTGAAGTTTTATCTTATGTATATGTTATTGAATTTCAAAAACGAGGTTTGCCACACATTCATTTATTGATTACTTTGAAAAATAAATTTACAAGACCAGAAGAAGTCGATAAATACATTTCTGCAGAAATTTCTGATAAAGATATAAATAATCGTTTATATAACATTGTAATGAAGAATATGATTCATGGACCATGCGGTGATTGGTGTATGGAAAATAACAAATGTTCGAAGAACTTTCCAAAAGAATACCGAGAAGAAACTACCATGGACGAAAATGGTTATCCAAAATATCGTCGACAGAATGACGGAACAAAACATGATAGACCAAATGGATACGTTGTTGATAACAGGTATGTCGTCCCTTATAATCCGCAATTGTTACTTATTTTTGATAGTCATATTAACGTAGAGATTGTATCCAGTATCAAATCCGTAAAATATTTATACAAATATATTTATAAAGGTCACGACTCCGCCAAAGTTGTTGTCTCTGAACAACATAATAGAGTACACATAACGTCAGTTATTTCTCACTCTTGTAAATATATTGAAATTAGTCTTTAAACAAAAATTATTAAATATAAAAACTCAAAAATTGGAGACAACGATTGAAGCTACACCACCGGAGATATAATTTTCGCTCGGAACTTATACATACTGGGACGTGGTGCCACTTGGAAAGATCGCTCGAGATTTTCTAACCTGCAATCCGGTGGAATTACTTGTGGCGAAATATCATTTGTTAACATATATCTACGCTTTGTCATTATACTGGAGAGAGTTTCTTGTCATTATAGCTCTCTCCTACATCCGTGAGTACTCGTTGCTGGCAGAACCTATGGATTTCTTATGATTCAAATCACATGTGATTTTTTCCAATACATCGATCTCTGTCTATCTTTTTCTCTTTTTCGAGGTTCTCATTGTTCTGAGGCATCTCCAGTCGGTACTATAGAGCGGCCGGGCTTTTCCTGTATTTCTTATTGGCTTAAGGTTCTTGGACAAATAAGGCGAACCAATCATGTCTTTTTCGCCTAAACTCCCGTCACACGGCGCTCCGAGTCAAGTCTCCTCGCCTCTAGCACCACCAAGTGGCCGTCAGACTAGAAACAAAGCAAAAACAACCGGCGTTACGCCAGCACAATTAACACCCACCTATCTACAAACACTGCTCGACAAACAACTGGACGATATAAAAAGCCTGATCAGTGAAAAAATCGATGATGCCGTATCACAACTATCAGTCAAATTTGATGAAATCAAAAACGATGTCGTAGACCTACAGAACAGAGTGACTCATCTGGAAAACAACACAGTGTCGAACAACATCAAGCTCCTCAACACAGCGTGTTCCGAATTTCAAGAGCGTTTACGTCGCTCACAAAATGTCATTCTCTTGGGACTGAACGAAACTCGCGATGCCACGGTCGATGAATTAGAAATCATAAACAACTTGATTTTCAGCATGCCAGATGCTCCAACAGCGACTTATGTCAAACGACTCAGCGTTCCAAACCCAAACCGAGTGAGACCAACCAAAATCTTTTTCAGTTCCCCAGAAGAAGCCAAATCTATCCTCAAGAACAGCGCTTTCTTCACTAATAAAAATCTTAAGATCACAAGCGATCGTACGCCAAATGAGATTCAATATGCCAACGAAGTTCGTGCCGAGCTACAAGACCGCATTTCTCAAGGCGAAACCAATTTGACAATCAAGTACATCAAGGGCAATCCTACAATTGTTAAACAAAAAAACGCATAAAACGGGGATGTACCATTTTTTCTAAACGCTCACATAAGCTATCAAATACATTATCAATATATTATCAAAACATTAGAGGTATGAGAACTAAATTAAAATCATTATCCGACAACATAAACTCATCGCATTATGATGTAATTATTT
The DNA here is from genome assembly GCA_022817425.1 of Gryon sp. ZL-2020. Classification (NCBI taxonomy): domain Eukaryota; kingdom Metazoa; phylum Arthropoda; class Insecta; order Hymenoptera; family Scelionidae; genus Gryon; species Gryon sp. ZL-2020. The sequence continues at coordinate 7,289 of JABFPJ010004279.1, read as the reverse complement.
TTACGGAAACTTGGCTGTGTGATAAGATCTGTGATAACGAATTATTATTAAACAATTACACAATTTCTAGATGCGATAGAATGGTGAATTCAAGGGGTGGGGGTGTTCTGATAGCGGTTAACTCAGCCCTCCGCAGCAACTCGATAGAAAATCCAAACAATGCCATCGAATAGACGTGGATCATGCTTTCGACAAAGAAGTCACGTATATTAATTGGTACAGTTTATCTCCCCCCATCAAGCCCATTAGCGTCATATGAAATTTTTGGTAGTTCTTTAATGAAACTTCGCGCCTTATACAACGATGCTAAACTTCTTATTGCCGGTGATTTTAATCTACCCGCTACACAATGGGTTAACACTCATTTGGTTACAAATATTATCACTGATCACCTTACTCATAAACATATTGAAAATTGCGCAACTGAATTAAACTATCATATAAATTTTTTAAATCTTCATCAACTTAATACAATACCTAACATTTTTAATAACTTTTTAGATCTAATTTTTTCTGACCTAGACGATATTAAAGTCACCCCTGCAATTGATGTTCTATCCCGCATAGACAATTATCACCCACCCCTATCATTTGTTGTCCAAACTACAATGGAATCTTCACCCAATATAAAATCAAATAAATATTTATTCGATAAGGCCAATTATTATCTCATAAATTATTATTTAAACTCTTTTAACTGGGAGGAACTATTTATTTCCGATATAAATTTAGATGTCAAAAAATTTTATGAAATTTTAAATTCCTGTCTTCAAGCATTTATTCCTACACAATTAAAAAAAATGACAACTATCCTCCGTGGTTCACATCCGAAATTAAACGTTTAATAGTAGATAAAAAAATCGCACATAAAAACTACAAGGTGTCGAAATTATATAATGATTACGTAATCTTCGCTGAATTGAGAGCGCTTTGCAAATTGAAAATCGATCACTCATATAAAAATTATTTAACAATCGTGGAAAATAATTTGCGAATGAATCCTCGTAGTTTTTGGAACCACACAAAAATGTTTACAGTGAATTCTATAATTCCAAGTAACGTTTATTATGATACACAATCTAGCTCTGACGATGTAGTAGTAGCGGAACTTTTTAGCGATTTCTTTCAATCCGTTTTTGTAAACTCTTCAACTTCCCGAGTGACACAAAGCGGCGATCTCACAAACTCAGTAGACGTGAGCTTTATAAAACTCCCACTTTCTGACATTTTTAACTATATTAATAAACTAAAGAAACACAGCGGACCTGGACCAGATAATATTCCAAACTCTTTTTTGAAACAACATTGTACTCTATATCAAAACCCCTTTACTTATTATTTGATAAATCACTGTCATCAGGAACATTTCCCTCGCTGTGGAAAACTAGTCATATAACACCAATATTCAAAAAAGGTGACCGACATAATGTTCAAAATTACAGACCAATTTCAATATTAAATGCTATACCAAAATTGTTCGAAAAACTTATTGTCGCCAAACTATCTGATTATTTAAAATTACATATTATTGAACAACAACACGGTTTCATTAAGAACAAATCAATTCTTTCTAATCTTACGCTTTATTCCCACGACATATCATTAGCATTAGATTTAAACTCTCAAATCGACACAATATACACCGACTTTTCAAAAGCGTTCGATAAAGTCTCACATCCAATCTTTATTTCAAAAGATTCATAACATCGGCATTACGGGGAAACTTTATGATTGGTTAGTCAGTTATTTATCAGACAGAACACAATATGTAAAAATAGGCTCGGTCAAATCTAAATCTTTCTCTGTGACTTCCGGCGTACCTCAAGGGTCCCACTTAGGGCCGCTTTTGTTTCTTACTTTCATAAACGATTTACCAACTTATTTGCACGATTCAAAAATATTGTTATTCGCCGACGATGCAAAATTATATAAAGAAATTAAGTCCGAACGTTCATGTCATCAGTTACAAAATGATCTCTACGCATTTGAGAAATGATGTACAGAGAATGAGATGCAAGTTAACGTAGATAAGTGTCACATAGTCCGGTTTACAAAAAAGAGAAATTGTATACTGTTTGATTACACCCTGTACCAAAATCAGCTATCACCGGTGGACAAAATTAATGACCTCGGTGTATTATTTTCGTCAGACGGCTCGTTTAATATACACATTAGAAACATTGTCAACAAAGCTGTACGTGTTTTAGGATTTGTGAATCGATCATTAACTTTTGTAAAACCAACTACTTATATTACTTTATATAACGCACTCGTCCGTCCTATTATAGAATACGCGTCTCCAATTTGGTCACCTTTTACTCAAAGTAACATCACACTTCTTGAGTCCATACAACACAGATTCCTGCGACAACTTGCATATTTGAGTGGCCACAGAATGAGCTTCGACGATCATGATTATACTCCCATTGTAAACAAGTATGACATAAAAAGTTTAGAAACTAGACGTCGGGTTGCTGACGGCTGTCTTTTATTCAACATTTTACATACATTCAACTCGAGTGATCTTACTGCGCTGATAAAATTTAAGACGCCGACTCGTGGTACGCGAAACCAAGACATCTTTTTTCTAGATTTTCGTCGAACAAACATTGGTATTAACGAAGTCATTCACCGGATTTGTAAGCTGGGCAATACTGTTCATCGAAACCGCGATTTATTTAATTCGTCACTGGAGTCACTACGATCTTTTCTTTATGAAAGTTATTTGTAATTTTTATTGCGATTTTTAGATATATTTGTATATTAATGAGCTTTTGTTTATGTATAGATGTAGCTTTATAGTCTGTTAGTCCATTTTATAATTTGTCTATTTTTATTAGATTTATGTTACAGGAAGTGATGTAATTTTTGAAGGGACATTCCCGTAAATAAATGATTATTATTATTATTATTATAACATGATGATGAACAAAATAACAGTTATAGCAATAATAACAATGACATCATTCATGACGAAATCAAAGATTATGTTGAGGATCGTTGTGTTGGCCCCGTAGAAGCATGCTGGAGAATTTTAAGTAAAACATTACACGAAAAAAGTCATGCTATCACACGATTACCTGTACATTTGCCTAATGAACAAAGTATTTTAATAAACAATAACTTAGATGATAATGAAATGAGGTCAATCTTGGATAGATCAACAATGCTTCTTGATTATTTTGCTTTAAATGCTCGAGACCCAGAAGCGAGAAGATATTTTTACAGTGAAATTCCTTTGTATTATGTTTTTAAAAAAATTATGGTTAATGGGAAATCAATTGGAAGATGGGAAAAACGTCAGCGTTATGTTAAATCTGTTGGTCGTATGTATTCAGTTAGTCCATCACAAGTAGAATTATTTCATTTAAGGATTTTATTGCTAAATGTTAATGGAGCTACAAGTTATGAAGATTTGAGAACAGTTAATGGTGTTAGCTTTAGCGTGTTTAGCTTTAGGACTTATTGAGAATGATGATGAATGGAAACATGCTATGACTGAAGCTAAGAGTTGGATGCCAAATTGTTTACGTAATTTATTTGTTAGAATCTTGATGCATTGTCAGCCTGCTCAACCTGAAGATCTTTGGAAAGAATTTCAATTATCTATGGCAGAAGATTACATTCATCGATATGGTTATAACATCGGCTTAAAGAAAAGTTATGATGATATTTGCAATGCGTTACAAAAAGAAGGATGGAGTATTTCGAATTTCCTTGGAATACAATTAAGTGAATATCTTGAATATTAACAACAATACTTATGATGATCAAGATATCTGTAACATTGGTATGGTTCAATACGAAAAATTAAATACAAAACAAAAAGAAATTGTTGATGATATTATGTTAACAATGGAAAATCAGAACAGTTCATCAAATTCAAAATGTATCTATATTGTATGGACCAGGCGGATTAGGTAAGACATTCATTTACAAAACGTTGTACCATTTACTTCAAAATAAAAACAGAAATATATGTACAATGGCGTTCACTGGAATAGCTGCAACTCTATTACCTAATGGAAGAACTGTACATAAAACCTTGGGATTGCCGGTACCATTATTTTCCGATTCATGTTCACAATTCAAGTTCATTCAAAAGAATCAGACAATTTAAAAAAACGTAGATATTTTTATATGGGATGAAGCTCCGATGGCGCCCAGATATGATTTAGAAATTATGGATCGTACACTTCGGGATATTATGCAAAATGACGAACCATTTGGTGGTAAAGTAGTTGTTTTAGGTGGGGGATTTTCGGCAACTTCTACCAGTAATAGTACGGGGAACACGATCGGACATGATTAATATATCAATAAAATGTAGTGAACTCTGGAAAAAATTCCATACGTATACGTTAACTGAAAACATAAGAACTTTGCCTCATGAACAGGAATTTGCACAATTTCTATTAGAACTTGGCAATGGCTTACTTAATGCCTACAATGACATCGTAAAACTTCCTGATAAATGCATCATTAAATCTGATATTGATATTCCTTATGACGTTTACGGAGAAATCATTCAACAAAAGAAATTTCGATATGCTTCTAAATGTGTTATTTTATCAGCGAGAAATAAAGATGTTGACGAAATAAACGAAAAGGTCGTTTCATTACTACCTGATAGGGAAGTTATATATACTAGCATTAATACGGCAGAATCTACAAATTCTAACGAAAAATTAAATGAGGCAGTTTTACCAGAGTATTTGAACACACTAAATCCAGCATCTCTTCCACCACATATACTGAATCTTAAAAATATACTGTAGTAATGCTTATAAGAAATTTGAATATTGATGAAGGATTGTGCAATGGAACTAGACTTTTAATTTTAGACTTGAATAACAACTCGCTGAAATGTAAAATTTTAACCGGGGATAAATCTGGTCGAATTGTTTTCTTACATCGAATAACATTACATTATGAAAATGTATATCTATTTACTTTGAAACTAAGACAGTTTCCAATTAAAATTGCTTTTGCAATGACAATTAATAGATCGCAAGGTCAAACATTTGATAAGGTAGCGATAGATTTAAGAAAAAACGTTTTCATTCATGGTCAAATTTATGTTGCATTTTCTCGAGTGCATTCATGGGAATCTCTTGCAATTTATGTTGAAAAAGATAATAAGTCCAAATCAGTTAAAAATTACGTCTTTAAAGAAATTTTGTAACTATAAATAGTATTATAACCAGTAAAATAACACGAAAAAATTTTCGCTTGAAAGAAGCAAGGATCATATTTCTATACGTTATTTTTAATACCTACTTTTAATATCAACTATCAATTTTTCTTACAAAACCTTATACATTTAATTAAATGTTAGTTTTTTTTCAAATTAGTAATAAATACGTTCAATAATATTAAAAACTTTCTGCTCAAATTTACATGAATTTTTTCTTTAAGATTTATATGATGCGCATGCTAGAATACACTTTCAAGCCAATCAACAAAACAAAACATTCGTTTGTTACGTTGAAAACGGCGTTTTAGTATGCCATTTTTGTACGAGTTAAATACTCTGAAGTTCGCTAAATAGAAAACAAAGAACAATAATCGCCATCAATCTTTTTTGCGAGTCGTTACATGTGCTTTACAGAAAAAAGTGAAATATTTATTATTAAAAAATTAAAAAACAATCTGGAAATAAAAACAATGGACAGGAAGTTGAAATCAGTAGAAATATTCATTTTTTGTTGGAATGTATATTTATTTTTTGTAATGGCGTATTGTAAAGTTTCTTTGAAAAATTATCGAATATTCACCACATAACCTATTACAAAATGATTACAAAATGATATGGAATATAACATATTAATACATATTTTATTATAATAAACAATATAAATTTTACACTATATACATGATCATATTTACTTCATTACAAATATAATTCTAAAGAGAATGTAATAGAAATGCTTTTTTTTCTTCTTTCTCTTATTTTCCTTACAGTTTTTCTATTTATGCAACGAGCGTCTTTAATGACCCTTGAACTCAGATTAAAGGTCACGTTAATCGAATTTTGTTGAAATTACAAAATGATATGGAATATTAATACATTTTATTATAATAAACAATATAAACTTAACACTATATACATGATCATATTTACTTCATTACAAATATAATTCTAAAGAGAATATAATAGAAATGGATATCAAGTGACACGGCCAAGTACAAAATGAAAAATTTATTTTCTTTTCAGAGGATATGATGAAAGGAGATTCCCAACAATTAATGGATATGTCAATTAATGAGGAAGATAGATCGTTTCTAGAAATGTATACAGATGCAGATGTCGCAGACGTAAAAGATCGAAGTGATTATTTGAAGGATATATCGATGGATCCAATGAAATATTGCACCCCAAAGAATTATTTCGCCAAGCGAAATTATATGATCCTAATGTGTAATTTATCAATACGTTAAATATTACGAATTTTGTACACTTTTGAAAAATATGTTTGTATATTAATTATAAATTACTTTTTTTTAGTGAACTGATTGGTCGAGTACAAACATTTCAAGGTCCCGTCATTGTACATACTCGATATGGTGACAAACTTGTTCTGAAGATTATTTTAACAAATGCTCCACAGGAAAATAAAAACGTGAAATTATGGGAAATTCAATTTTCCGTTTTCCAAAAAAATTTGGATCGAATTTTGCTATTCATTAAAAAAAATTGTGTAAGAAAATGGCATCACTTTTTAAAATCAAATTTAAAAAAAAATCTTCCATTTCTCTCTAATATTGTTATTATTATTAGTACTATTAATAATTATTTAATTATTATACAATGAAAATGTTTAAATCAACATATTCTCTCTCTCTCTCGTTACGTCAACCTTATTTTTCAGGTTTTGGTAGGCGAATAACGCATTTTCTTTTAAGTCTTTTTGCTTGTAGTTTGGCGTGCGCGGCCGCGCGCACGCTGGTCTCGCGTTTTGATTAAATAAGGTAAAGTTGTTTTCGTTTAATTGTTGTTGTCTGTTCGCCCGTAAACCCCGTCTTTTTTCCGCGTATATAATCGTTATTTTAAGGTTTGACTCTTTTGGTTTTTGTTGCGTCGCTCGTGAGAGCCGAACAGCTCTCCCCGCGCTTTGGGATGTGTCGCTGCGTTGACGATCCGCATGCGATAAGAGTTTCATTCGTTTTGTTGGTCGTTTCTGCTTTTCTGCTTTGTTTTTTTTGTACTGGCCGATCCTTTGGCCGTTTGAGGGAAAACGACCTGGCGCCCAGATCGCATTGCGCCACAGTAACCGGCTGCCCGGAAG
>JABFPJ010004278.1:0-14152 GCA_022817425.1 Gryon sp. ZL-2020 | reverse complement strand
AGTATTATAAAAAAAATGATTTTCAGGAAAAGAAGTAGATAAAGGATCAATTTGACAAATGTTATTTTTTAATTCTCGAATAATTGTAGAATTACTAATATTTAATATTGAATTTAAATTAGAAGAACATTTCGAAGCTAACTGTAGCCTTAGTTGCCACTTTTTTATATCATGTTGTGGCTGCATTACTAGACAGCGCCACATTCAGTGTACTGTGACTAACATCACAATACTCTGTTCGTGCGGAAAATACTTTACTGTACAAGACATCGTACAGTAAAGTACTTTACCGCACGGCGCTCATACGCAAAGCAACCGTACTGCATTTGAATACTTTCCGCACTAAAAATACGTACGTTTTGGGCTACTTTTCATGCACGCGTTATAAAAACAAATAATCCGATCGAACTCATGTTCGAGTAAATAATCCATGGATTATTTAGTGATATTATTAAATTGTCACCAAATAATCTAATCGAACATGAGTTCGATCGGATTATTTGTTTAATCTAACCTGGTAGATTGAACCTACCTACTTTCCCGAACATGCCAATAATTTGAAGCTTGTTATTATACAACGAAATGAGCCTCTTGTTTGTAATATTATATTATATTTTACGTATATTATAGCCGAATTATATGCTTATACTGATACACATTTGTACATTTATATAGAAATAACAGTTTTTGTATTACTGCCTATTATATAATACATAAATAAGATAAATAATTTTATATATTTTGAATATAATGCACTTTTATTACACATTATATTGTATTGTATGTTTATTAAAATTAATCTGAAGATTCGAATAAAATAAATTGACTTTTTCAGCGGATTATCTAAATATTATAAAAATGAATCGAAAGAATGAATGAAAATACTAATCTTAAATAATGGGATTTGAATTAACAAATAACTAAAACAACAATTGAAATGTACCAGAAATTTTAATAACATATAAACGTATGAAACTTAATAAAAAATGACAAACTGAATATTGTTCTCGTTTCTTATTTGTATAAAATTCAGTAAAAATATATCATATACAAATCATACAAATTCAACCAACAATATATTATAAACAAAAAGAAAGATAAACATAAAGCTTTCATATTTGCAATAATTGATTAATAAAAAAGAACTAATTCCTTTTTTTTGTCTCTCAGAGTACGAATATTTTTATATTAATAGCTTACATAAAATATAGTACAATATTATAATCAGTTTTGAACAAAAATTTGATCGTTCCGTCGCTACTAGTGAAATACTCGTAATCATATAATAGTGTTAATAGATTGACATCATATATAATATCATACGTTGGTTTACTAATATAAATGAGTTCCGTTTGTTTTTTGTTGTTTCGAATATGAGATACAGTGCACAGTTAACATCGTTCGCACCAAATATAAAAGAGAGAACGAGTATTTGACTGCCAACATTTTTGTTCAACTATGAAATTGATTTCACGCCTGAGTTGAAAAAAAGAAGTTTTGATGCGAAATTAATTTCACAATTGAAAGTATGGTGGAATAATTTTTTTTGCTTTTTTTTGCGACACATCAATTGTGTGAATGCATGTGGGTATGTGTGCAGGAAGGGACGGTTTTGAGCACAATTATGGGAAGAAGATTATGTAAATTCGTTGCGAACAATGCTCGCCGCTTTGTTTTTTCGTTTATTTTTGTTACCTATGGTATAACTATATCCGTCCGTTGTTGCCCGAACGAAATGAACACATAAAATGCATACCTTAACAATATCCGACCACATCGTCAGATTGAAAAAAGATGCGTTTTGTTTTTTCATTAACCGCGATTTGCAACTTAATCGTCTATTCAATTCATCTAAAAAACGTATACACACAGCAACTTTACTTTTCACACTTATAAGTTAATATTCCTGAATATCGAACGCATATCACCATCTCAATGAAAGGTTCATAAAAATCGATTATAAAAATATTTATAAGCAATTTTGATTTTACGTTTAACGAATTTTAAATTTTGATTTAAAAACCGACATCAAATATAAAAAATAACAGTAACTAAATTACGTAACAAATTTTTTTACTAAATCACAATGAACCTTTAATTAAGATTAACACGATTCTAAACATACGTTAATTGAGACAAATCCGATTTACGAATCTTATCCGATAACTTAAGAACAATCTAAGAATGATCAATGCTTATTGTCACTGTTCAAACGTCGAAAATGAAAAACAAATAACATTGTTCATCGAATATTTTAAAATCTTAGTAAATACAACAATTATATTTTTATTGTAAAACATTTAATATATAATAGTTGTAACATCGTATATAATATATTCAATATAATATAATTCATTTCAATACGTAACTCGTTATTTTGTTAATTGTGCGAATCAACTTTGAAGTAAAAACTATGATTATCATTTTTAATTGGAATATAAGTTACAGTCTTTTTTCAATTTTTCTACGTTTAACATTCAGCATTTTTGGCAGTCTTTTGTAGCTTACGCTTAAATAATACTTACATTAGTATTCGAAACAAATAATAAAACATCTTTTTTACTTCAACAATAATCCAGAAATCTGAATTAAATTTACTTAAATCATTTGTTGTTTTACTACACATAAACTTGACTAAGTATCATTAATATTTACACATGTTTATTTTCATGTCTAAAGTATTTTAACGTTACTATACTTATAGTCAAAGCATCTTTGTACATGATTGATTTGATCATCGATATTTGATAAAACTCGATCATAATTCACAATAACTAATATTCATGAGTATTAATATTAGAATTATACTAAAACTCACAAAAAATCGTGCAATCACGATGTGAAACAATGACTTTTATAATATTAGAATTTTATAACTATAAACCGGATTCGTCTCATTTGTTTAAATCTTAACTCTTACTAAACATTGTTCGAAGTTAATAAAGAATAGGGCTGGACGGAGTCTAAACATTCAATTTATATACATATATCTGTAGTACCAAGCTTCGTTTACCGAGCGACGTTATGCTTCGCGATTGTTTATACATTATCATTAATTTATATTGTAATTATCAGTAGTTAAATAATGTTAATTGTTATTATCGTAATTATTATTGTTATTAATATAATTATAATTATTATTTAGTGCCTTTTTTGTTCTCGTTAAAACGACAATGCTCGGTTTGAACTCCAGGTTGGTAACATACACATATATACATGCATACATTATCTACGTACAATTTATATTTCGTATTTTAATCCATTAATTTAATACCATTTGTTGTCTTACTTGTCCATTCACCGTCACTCTTCTTCGTGCTTTTAAGTAATTTGCAGAGATGTACATTTAAACTGATCAGCCGCACAATCATAATTACCGATTGTCCGATCGATCCGCAACTTTACAATACAATACTTTGTACAATCTCGAAAAACTTATCGTTGTAAAACTTACTGCTTACTTTACTGCATCATTATATTCGTTGTTTTTTTTCTTCTTTTTAACTTTTATGTTTTCTAATGTTATTTGCCTATATTGTTTAAAACAATTGTATTAGCAAATAAATTACACACAAAAGGAATTGCGACATATACCATTTGTTGTAACAAGTTTAGCACAGGGATGTTCAAAGTAAGAAAAATTATTGATCATTACAAAAACAATGATTAATAAAAGTTTTTTTTTTGAATATATTTTCAAATGATTGATGGAAAGTAATGATTAATAGAACATTGATCCCTGATGCAAATAAATATAATTATTAATTTTCATTGATCTTTCAACGACTACATTTTTGTATTTCGTTATTATCTTATACCAACTTAAATATATTTTTCCAAATTATCTGCCCTGAAAAAATTAGTCTGGTTTATATATCATGCATAATTAAGATATAAATAAGCTTCAGTTTAGGTTCGTGTATGAATTATGCATAATAAAAAAAGGAAATAATTCATTATGAATTGAACTTATTACTCATTATTAACATGCCGTTGGTATCGCTATGAGGCAATCCCCGCATAAAAAAGGATAATCGAATGAAACTTTTACAGAGGAAAAAAGACAGCAAAAATAACGATACCAACGAAGGGTTAACTAAAGTTAATTTGATAACACATATTAATCATTGAATGCAATTAAATATTGACGAATGTATGAATAATCTTTAAATATTTAAGTCGAATTATTTTCAATAAGTCAATTTGACGAAATTTATCTGCATGATATACGTATATATTGAAAATCTTTTGGTTCAAAGAATGCACGATAATTAAAATAATAATTTTGTCTTATTTCCTGAAATAAATGCATTCATTGAATATCATCTATAGGCAGTTGATATTCTTTGACTAGAACCTACAGATCAGTAGTGTACTATGAAATAGTATATTTAATGTATCAAAAAATTTTCACTGTAGACCAGACTAATTTTAAAATGAAATTTGTAGTTTAACAAACTAATATTTGTAAAACTTAAATAAAAAAATTTAATTTTCTATTTTTACGTTGAAGAATATTGAAAAGTAGTAAAAATGCACGCATTTGTTACAAAAAGTATCATATATTGCGCATGATATTTTAAAACTTTAATGTCTTGACTTTTTCCCTTGTTCTTTTTGATTAGTTGGAGTTTATATCTTCATTTACACATTCAACATTCTTCGTCTTCATGAGAACATTCGTAAAATTGCTATATGCTTTTCCGTTCACTTTTCATAGAAACAAAGAACGAAAAATGAGAAAAATAATAATTTCGTTAATTGTTGGCAATACTCAATCGGCACAGCCCTACAAAACTAAGCTGTGTTCATTGAGTTTGACGTTAAATCAGTGGTTTTCTATGAAAAATATCCGACAAAGGTTTGAACGGAAAACAAATAATACTTATAAGTTATTGTCAAAAAGGCGCAGTCATGTTAGAGTCGAAGTTTGTTTAGCGATGTCTGCATAAAGAAGATATAATATACGGAAGGAATGAGGGGAAGAAGGGTTCTATGCAAAATGGAAGAGTTACGGTGATCGACTCGATATTTACGCGTTATTAAGTTACGAGCTGTAAAAAAATGTTCAATTTATACGAGTCCTGACACAAACTGCGGCTGACCATCACGATCCAGCGTTAATTGTGGCATGTTTGTTGATGGCTGAAATGTCGAACCTTGGAAACCCATCGCCGATTCGTATAGCTGAAAAATATTATTCATTTAATTATAATTTTCCTTCATTTGTTAATCACTTAATTATTTATTTTTATTTATTTGAAATTAAATCATATAAATATAAATAATAATATAAATTAAATTTATCAAATGAAGTTAAGGAAGTTCGATCATAGAGTAGGACACAAGTATCTATTTTCCTTTTTGCACTCATTAGTTTTCCATACAAATATTTACTCTTGTTAAATCTAACATAAACAATTCATTTTTAACATATACATCAAATAAGAACAGACAAACATGTATGCAAAATTTAAAGTATGCCTTCCGTATTAATTATTAAAATATAACACTTTGAAATTTGGATATTTTAACACATGTCTTATGGAAGAATAAGGTCAAAATATTCAATTTTTAAAACAAAATATTATACAAATTTTAGCAGTAGGCATATCTGAAAATTTACATAAATAGTCCGCATTAGTTAAATAATTTAAATACAAAATTTCAAGTTTTAATCTTGGATTTTTTCTAACGCTCGAACTTCCTTAATATAACATGAATGTATTATTACATTAAGTTATACTTAAAAAGATTGTTTCTTTTATTTTTAAATGTATTTCTAATCTTAATTAAACAGTTATTTTATTATTTGCAAATGTTTAAATAACTGAAGAAATGTATTTATGTATCTCATATTTATCACTAACAGAGAAACAAACTTTTCTTAAGCTGAAATTACTTTTAAACTTGAGTAATTTTATCAATTCAATATTTTACAACAATTATAACTTGAATTATCTTCAAAGCTTCAAATTCGTTTTTAATAAAGTCTTTTGAAACTTTATGAAATGAAATTCCAAATTTAATTAATTTCATTCAAATGACATACCGTTTAATTAAACGTCTAAGATTCTCAAGCAAATGTTCTCGTTAAAAATCAATATAATAATATTATCGCATGGATTAAATTAATAAATTATTTGTATTCATAATTTTGCATGCAATTTTGTCTAACAGTATAATTAAATTTATATCGTCACACAAAATGTTAGTTATTCATATTTTTTATATCTTCTCTCGTCCAAGTTAATATGTATAAATGTCTTACGTTTAGATTACTAGGAAGGGTGGTATAGTCAGGCGTTGCAGGACGATGCCTGTTGGCTGGAAGTGGATGCTGAATTGTTGCATAAGTATTATCTTGGGACGTATCACCCATCCCCATGCTCACATTGCTATTTCGCCTCTCATTATTAAATCCACTTTCTGGCTCGCTAAACACTTGCATTGTCAATTCCTGTTCCTCATAAAGTTTTAATTTTCTACAAGCAGACAAAACATCATTATCATCATTATTATTATCATCATTAAATTATTCTAACATGGTTACTTCACTTTTTAAACTTTCTTTACTTACTGTTCAATCCACAGAGGATTTTCTGTCGTGTTAAGTTCATCGATAATTTGTTTTTTAATCAAACCATCCTTTTTACGAATATCATTTGGCACAGTAATAATCCTGAAAAAGAGGAAATATTCGTTCGTTTGTAATATAAGTGAAATTTGACTTTTTGATACAGGGTGAGTTAGAAATGGAAGTTTATATTTTCTTACCAGTGTCGTAAACAGCAACACACGACAGTGACAGTCACTGCTCCAACTACTAATACTACTACTAAAGCTATTAAAGCTGCTGAAGCAGGATCGAATGGCTCGTCTTGCACTCCTGCGTACGCCGGCTGTAATTTTTATTTTGATGTTTTATCGATTTTGCTATTAAACAGGTTTACTACTTTTGTGAATAGATTAGAAAAAGAAATTGAATTAAATTTGCATTTTCGTTCAAATTGAACTGAGATTTTCAAATGTACTGAAGTCAGTTTTAGTGAATGAAAAATTTAACGTTTAATTTAAGCAATAATTTGTTGAGTAGTTATTGTGCTTTTGTTAAGATAAAATGCTTACCACTACATTCTCGATTGCAAAACCAGCATAATAATCTTTCAAAAAATCATATTTGGCATCTATGATTTTTAATACTTGAGGTATTGGAGAAATAGTCTGAGTCTTTGGATCAACCACGTGTAAATACATGTCACACCTGTAAAAATATAATTTTTGATTTATTCAATTAAATATTAAAACATTTTATTTGATTGTTGCTATTTGTTGACAAATGAATATGCTAACCATTCTCGTCGAATGTGTCCTGAGGAATTTAAATGGTATCTGATTTCATCGACAACCACACGACTTTGCGTGGCATTTGATAATTCCGAGACAATTTCATCGCGTTCTCGATTGACTTCTTCCGGTGGTCTCGATAAAATTACTCTTATCAGTTGCGAAGGCTCGAATATCCAAACCTATTTAATATCAAAATGTATAATTTCGATATCAATGCTAGAATCAAAAACCTAAAGCGTCTCAACATTTTTTTGACAATTAGAATATTTCAATTTTTGTGTAAACACTAGAATATCTTTTCTAAATTTTTTGTAATTTAGAATATCTGAAATGTCTTTAGAAATTAAAATATTTCAGATTTTACTTAAAAATTAATAATAGTGTAAACATAATTTTTAAACAACTAATAAATATTACTAATCACTAAAAACTTATAATTGTAATAAAAAATATTTTTGTATACAAGAAATTAATATTACTGCTAGTGAAGAAATAATGTTTTCTCACTGCAATTGTATATTTAAAATGTTTAGTAATACCAAATATTTTAAAAATATACAACTATTAATAAAATTTATATGTATACAATAGCAGTTATTAAAGTCTTATTAAATATGAGATATCTTAATTTTGGTAACCGGACTAAATAAATGTGGACTAAATAAATGCGACAAAATAAATGCGACAAAATAAATGTGGACAAAATAAATGCGGACAAAATAAATGTGGACAAAATAAATGTTTATTTTAATAATAAACGTTTATATAACATATTAAATAAATATAATAATTGATTACAAATTGTTTGCAATATTATTTAAATACGACAATATTTCTTTCTTTTTAATTTTTTTAACTACATTTAACAAATTATTTGAATTTATACATCTAGCTCTTTTTTTTGGTGGTTCTTCGCCTCGATCTAATTTCGCCGACAAACGGTTTGTGCGACTTTGCTCTTCTTGTAAAGTATGAATGAATTTGAATTTAATATATCCCAAATATCACCTAAAGGTCGGTGTATTTGCCGAGGTCCACGTTAGATTGATTTTTTTATTGTTTGATTACATAATTATCAATGTTTCATTATAATATCATAAATTAATCATTACAATATAAATACACTTATATGAAATGCTACATTTCTTAGTATTTCCATTTTTAAACATTTATTTTGTCCACATTTATTTTTCTTCACATTTATTTTGTCCACATTTATTTTGTCACATTTATTTTGTCGCATTTATTTTGTCACATTTATTTAGTACAGGGATCCCTTAATTTTCAATGCAATTTTGAAATATCCTAGTTTTCACATAAAATTTCGCAACTTTTCATTTTTTTTAGAATTTCGATATATATTTCATATTGTACAAATAAAAAATGTCTTTTAACATTTAAAAAAGCAACTTTCTACAAATGTACTCGAAAAATATACTTATATGAAAGTGCACCATACATGAACTTTGGCAACGGCATATCTCTCAGGCGAGGCAATTTCTTTGGCGATGATGTCAACGATAAACCTGTCCTGATTGTATTCGGCCATATAGCCGCTCGTAACGAGCTTGCCGTCTTGCGTGACGTTAAACGGACTCGGGACAATTGAGCCACTGGGTTTTTCCGAGCCATACTTGTAGAGATTCGCGCTTGAAACGTAATATTGAAGTGTGCCATTGTCACCGAGATCCGAGTCAGCGGCCGTCACTTTTGCTACAAATTCGTTGATATTCGCCATCGAGTTCACACCGGCGTAATAATTGCTCCTCTCAAACACCGGCGCATTATCATTCTCATCCAAAATATTAATAGTCACATTCACATGACTATGGTCCGGACTCTTTAAGTGTTTTGCATTTTGAGGATTGATGTACAAATCGGGATTATTTGATGCCAAAATTAAAAGCACGTAAGAATCCTGCTTCTCACGATCAAAGGATTTGTTTGTATAAATGCTTCCGTCAGTTTTGTCGATGTAAAAGGCATTGTCAACGTTTCCTGTACAATAATCAATTAAATAATAAGTTATTCATTTCAAGCAATTAACTGCAATATAAATAATACGTTCGAACAGCTTCAACATCAATTAATGCATTTAAAGCTATTACAAATAGAATTAATTAATTAGATAATTTCATCACAAGTTAATTAAATAATTATGTTCTGACTGCAGCTAATTATGCATATTTTATCATGTATTCTAGTAGAATTAGTGTCAATTTTGATTTCATGCATAATTTACAAAGTTTATTGTAAAGTGTAGTTTTGTAACAAGTATCTATAATAAAATATTACAAATCAACGTGTTTTTAGAATTCAATCTTTAAAAATAACTTTTTGTTTAATTTTATTTATGATATGTACCAGCTTCGATGTAATAATAAACTTTCGCATGTCTGCCTTCATCTTTGTCCTCAGCGGTAACTGTGCCCACGAAGAAATCTTTTGGATGGTTCTCGGGTACATTGAAATTATATTCATCATGAAATTGTGGTATGTTATCATCGGTATCGACCAGTAGAACATTCAGAAGACGCAACGTTTCAAAAGCTCGAGGATTACCATGATCCGCTGCCACTAGTACGAGCTAAACAAGCAGAAATAACGTTATGTACACAGAAACGGTGTCGATTAATAGATCGCATTTTTTCAAACTGTATCCAATGATTATACAAATGAGTTTTTTTCCTGTGGTGTTATTTATACTTTAATATTTTCATTATCTTTATTATTTTATTCCCTAATAATATTTATTTTCAATAATTTTTCATACTTTGAGTTTCTAGTATAAACTTTTTCTTTAAAGTCAGTATTTTGAATATTTGTGGATAATTTATGAACATTATTATAACATGCGATTAAAATAAATATTTTACAACATTAATAAAATAAAAAAATAGTCAGTAAACTGTTTTACTTAAAAATAATACATTGTTTTTTCAAAAATATCGATTTAAGTACAAATTTCGTCTGATTTTTAGTTGATTAAATTGAAAAACCTACATTTTCTTTAATAAAAAGTTGTAACTAATTCAAGTAATTTATTAAAAATTTCGTATCAAATGAAAATTTCAAAGTTCAACAAGAAATTCCTCTTACAAAATCTGCATCGTCATTCATTTTTCATACGCTAAAGCACATGAATTGAATTATAATATGACGATATAATAAAGTCGTCAGCTTAAGGCTTGAACGCCAAGTAAAGAGTTTGATTATCGATTGTGCCAAGGAATTTGCAATATATCGAAATACAAAAGACATACTTCGTATTTGCTCTTGACTTCCCGGTCGAGAATAATTTTGGATCGCAGTTCGCCGCTCTCCTGATCGATTCCAAATTCCTCCGTCTCTTGCACATTCTTGTTACCGACTTTGAGATGATAGCTCACTCGGCCGTTCTCTCCTTCGTCGTCATCCGTTGCCTTCACAGTCATCACCAGATAATTCGGATTATCTGTATTCTATGAAATTACAAAGTTTATTGCTCATTCTTCATACAGTCACAAACATCTATCTTAGTTACACACATATATGAGCATTTGCATTATTTTTTGACAATTTTCTTGTAGTTCAAAAATGTTCCAAGGCAACTTTTTTCTATAGTTGAACGAAATTTGTTGAATACTTTGAACAAGCTTCAAATTAATGTGCTTAAAATTTTAAACTTGGGGAAATAATATATAATTATATTTATACCTCGGGGACTTCAACAGTTGCATTGGGCAATTCGGGCATGACGAACTCGGGCTTATTTCTATTTATGGATACGACGATGATGTCAACGTAGCAGATGTCAGAGTTTGGTCCCTTGCCAGCGCCGTCGCGCGCTTCAACCTCCAGGTGATACGATCCTGCCTGATCGATTAGAGATTTTGCGGGATACAAAATTGCCGTCACTGGATTGATATTGAATAATCCATTGTCCGTTCGCTTTACAATCGACCATCGAATTTCCCCATTCACTCCCTCGTCAGGGTCATCGGCATGTAACTGTAACATTGCACAGATTTATCGATCACAGATACAACAAAATTTGTATTCGTTCAGATTGAATGAATTTCAAAATTACACAAGCGAAATTTAATCAACGTTATAACTTTATCAATCCAGATTCAACTATTTATCTTCTTTTTGATTATTAATAATATATTTTAATTGAATTTGTTTTCTTTTAAATAAGTTAAAAATTATTTTGAAAAATGCTGGATTATAAAATAAAATGTCAAATGGCAAAGTATTTTACTCGTATAATAGGCGTGTTCTTCTCGGGTGAGAAGTTATCTGCGGCTACATGAACACGACGATCATGACGCGAGAATATGGGCCGGTTGTCGTTTATATCAATGAGCTTTATCGTAACGGGGACTGAGGTGAATCTGCGCGAGTCCAAGGGTGCATTGTCACTCGCAACCACAGTTATGTTTATTTCCGGTGTGACCTCACGATCCAAAACCGTCGCCGCCCCAACCGTAATTTCTCCGGTTTCGTGACCTGAAACGAATTAATAAAGCAATCAGATTTAATTGCTTTGCAACTCGAAGAAAAGTCCTGCGAGTTAAGCAAACTTCATTAAGTAAATGAAGTTCGGACCATTTATTTCATAATTTTATTATAAAATGTCAATGAGAAAACGATTTTTTTAATTATCAATAGAAGCGTCTTTTAGATATTTTAATTAGTTCTTAGATATCAACAAATTCAAAATGTATAATTAAAAATAAATTTTGTGATATTTTGTAAATGAGTTAGAATAAAAGATATTTCTTCATAATCATTTTTAAAAATTTTATTTATTTTATTTTTATGTAAAAATGTCCACAAATTCAATAAAATAGTTTTAAGAACGTATGAACAATTTAAAAAGTGATGTTAGAAATATATAAGTGTATATATTTAAATTATAGCTGAAACCATTTTTCAAATTTTTAAACATTAATAAAAAGTATTTAAAATTAAAATAAAATATAATACATTTACAATTGTAATTTATGATAAAATACAATTTGTTAAATTTTTTTATTAGACATTTTTTAAGATTAAAAAAAAACTAAATTTTGATGAGCATTAGAAAAACGAACTTTTTGATTGTGATTCGAAATGAGATTTTTAAGTCGCATTGAGGGTATTTTTTAGAAATGTATAGAATAATCTCTGTCATTTTTCATTGGTAATTATACGTCTTTAATAAAATGTAATAATTCTAACTAAATCTTCATATTTCTTATGAAATAAAAATGTACTAAATAAGTCAGTAACAAAAAGTAAGTCATTTGTTAAAATTTCGATTTATCACAAGAAATTAAGTTCTTTAAAAAAATGAAAATAAAAAGCATTTGAAGGAAATAATTCTTTTTAATTTCATTATTTATTTAACAAAATTTGTATTAAAAGATTTTATTTGAAAATGCGCAAATTTTTTAAAAAATATAATTCAAAGAAAATCTCTTCAATAACTTTGTATTTCTTTAACTTCCAATACATTTGTAGGAGTAAGTATGTTTGATAAATGAGTGGAAAGAGATGCACATACCAATATTAAAGTCAGCGGCGTGTTTTCCGGTCAGACTATAGCTGACTTGGCCAAAAGTTCCTTCATCGGCGTCTACGGCTTTGACAGTTGTGACGTGAGTTCCCGCCGGCGAATTCTCCAACACCGACGCATTATACGCGTCTTTTTCAAACTTTGGATCTTGATCATTGACATTAATTACCGTAACGATAACTTTTGCGGATGATGATAATTGTGGAACTCCAAAATCGTAAACGACCACAGTGAATTCGAGTTGCTTCGTTTGTTCGTAATCAATCACCGCCGTTGTACGAACGATTCCTGTAGGGTCAAAATTCATTCATCAATTACAATTCCGCCCCGCCAGTGGCTCTTAATGCATTAGGAAGCTCCCGAGCATAAAGTGCGCTAATTCATCGACAAATATATACATATATTTAAATGCACTTCCCCGAGTGCTTGCACACTTTCTATTATTTATTTCCCTCGCGCGCCTTGACTTTACAAAACTTTTTCAGATAAATATTTAGTGTCCTCGCAAATAATTAAGTATGACATTCTTAACGCGTAATCGTTACTCAATTTGAATTACAATCTTGTTTTTCCAACTTTGTCATCATTCATTAACATTTTCCAGTAAATAAGATTATGCTAAAAGTTTGTATTAATATAATCCAAATTAATTTAGCAGTTAAAAGAAAAAATGATTTTTATGTTTGTACTAGCTGAAGCCTAGGCTTCGCTTGGGCAAAACCCTGTAATCCCTTCCCTATGATCGTGTATGAGTCCTGACTAAATCCCAGGTTCCACCCGAGATACTTCTATGGACCCTCTATAGGCTCCCTATGGACGCCCAATGAACCCCCCCTACCCCTATTACCCTGCCTATGATCTGCCTATGACTTCCTTATGACATCCCTATAACACTCCCCGCTCTCGAAGTGATGAAGCTATGACATAAAAATTTTTTGTTCTAAACATCAAATGTATATACCGCAAATGTCGCAAATAGCCCTTGAAAATCTGCAGTATTAACACTGTATACTTTTAACATTTCAAGTAAATCGGCCCAGTGGAATTTGCGTGATGAGGTAACAGACAAACGTACAGACAAACAGACAAACTTAGAATGAAAGTTACACGCAAAATAAAATTACATTAAAAATTACTATACTATACAGCAGCGCTGTCATAGAAATATTTTGTTTACATTATTACAAATCTGTTTACTTTTAAAATACTAGAATTATAGAAAAATTTGTGATACGGAATAGCAATTTTTACTATACTGTA
>JABFPJ010004277.1:0-14157 GCA_022817425.1 Gryon sp. ZL-2020 | reverse complement strand
TAAAAATAATAAAATAATACAATAAAATAAAATCGATTAATAAGTTAACAAATTATATGAGCTTTATTCAAATAATAAATTGTATTGAAATAAAATAAGGAACTAACTCAGATGTGAATCGGAGCAAGACTGTCCAGGGGGTGGAAACACAGCCCAGCCATCGCCTCGAAAACTAATCGCAAGTTCCTCGCAGTTGGGTCCGTCAAAGCCCGGTGGACACTCGCATTTGCCAGCAACCGGCGTGCCACCATTGAGACAGACAATTGACGCAACATGACAAGTACAAAGTGCATCGACAATTGCCGTGACACCAACAAACGAGCTGGTGTTTGTATAAACCGCGTACGGCTCAGCGCTCACATTCAAAAAGTTACGACAATTATTGTAACAGCGTCTCATCTCGAATATACACTCGTCGATATTGACAAGATAAATCAGCTCGCCAATATCGCGCTCCAGTTCTTTTGCATTTTGACTCAAAATTGTATTCAATTCGACGGCCGGACGATAAGGACTTCCGTGGGCGGAAAAGCGTACGTCCAAAAAACTTGAATTGTGATGCGGCGAGTGGAGCACGGTGAACACATCCACGTTTTCAATTGACGCGTTTAATACACTCGCCAGACGTTCCTGTGGGTTACAACAAAAATAAAACTATTAATACAAAACCAAATCAAAATTGTTCCTTCTCAACAAAAGTTAACTTTATTTCAAATTGTGTGTGTATTTTTGCGATTCAATTATTAACCATTTTTTTTACTACAATGTTTTTTTGTTACTCATTTTTTGTTGTTGTTACTTCTTGCTTTGTGTGATATGAATTTGCGTGTTTCATCATCATCGATGCTGCACAATTTCGCATTATTTTGTCGTGAAAATATTCTGAGTGAGATAATTTTTCAAATGTTTCCATCCATTTCCAATGTAATACCCTTTCTCGCTTAGTTCACAGCCGTTAGCTGTTGCATTACACATCAATGTTTTTTCGTATAATTTTTTTTTATTTGTATTCTCATTTGTCTACATGAACAATTCCGTCTACATATACCGGCGATTCTTATTTATCTTATACTATTTATTTTATTTTACTTGTAAATCATAATCTTTACTTGTAACTTTTAATTTTTATCCTTATCTCGATTTATATGCGCAAGTATTATTTTTTGCTTGAAAAAAACTGCTATTTCTTTTTCATATCAGTTTCTTTTAATTATCTGTCCCTTTATTTCCGTTTCTTCATTGTTAGTTTTCAATTTTCATTTTAACGCACTGTTTGTATTATTTAATTTTTTACGTTTTATTATTATTTTTCTTTAATTTATGTGTTTTTTGTTTTATTTTATTTTGTACTTTCCGTCTTCTTTTTTCATTCGCACTGTGTAAATATTATACACAGCCTTTTCGGATCTCTTTAACAAGTATTTTCCCTCGCCACAGTTTTTGATACATTCATATGCTCACTGGCATCGAAACCATTCAAATGGATGTTGTTACATTTGCAAATATCAATTTACCAATAAAAATGTTACTTTCATTTTTATAAGCTTTCAGAACTGTATTTTTTTCCTTTCACAATGTTTGTCAAATTTCTATTATTTTTTTCTTCTCTACATTTCTACTTCACAAATGAACAATTTTAATCCATCAGTTATTTTATTTACGCAAAATACAATTTATTTATTGTAAATATTAAAAAACAAAACTTAATTATCATAAAAAGTTGTTCATAAATTACTTTTAACTGAGTTTACAAAGATTATTTCAAAATAGTCAACATTAAAAGCAATCAAACGAGAGAAACAGTAAAGAAAAGCGAGCTGCAAATATAATATGTGAAAACTTATTCACATTTCTACAATTCACTAATTAAAAGTTTTCTGTTTAAAAACGAAAAAAAAAAAGAATTAAAAAAATATTAAATAAAATCTTTTGCTCTATTTCCAATCTCAATTTTTAGCGAAAACCAATGTTATCTCCAAGAAATCTATAATCATTTCGTTGAAAATTAAATTTGCAGATTTCTCTTAGTTTTCATTATTTATTCTGGTAACGATGCATTTATAATCCATATGTGAGCTTTGTCAAAGGTTAGTTCATTGCAATTTGTAGAATTTTCGTAACTTTACATTGAAATACTTTTATGTTATTCTTTCTTTAAACAAATATTTTCAAAGCAAATTAATTTATAATGATAAATTTTTCTGCATACAACAGCTTAACACAAATTGTTATTCGTTATCTCTTTTTCTAAACGTATATATTCTCACAAATATCTTTAAACCATGCACACTTTTAATTTTGCGTTCCCAGAATATTTGGAACATTTAAATTTAATCTAATTTCAAATTATATTTTTGTTATTAACAGCTATGTTTTTCTGTTTATTGCATAAATATAAATGTTGAGGATTTTAAAACTAATTTCAGCAGCTTTATCAAATGATTTAAGTGTGACATAAAGGTTGACGAAGCAACTATTTTATAATTCAATATAAATAAATATATAAATGATAATATACATTTTATTTATTTATAAATCAGTTTCAAGGAAATAATGATTAAACATAATTAATATGTACTAATATGTACTAATATGTACTAATTATATAATTTGCAAATTATTAGTAATTTCTTTTAATTTAATAAACTTTGATTGTTATTTTAAGATATCCTATTTTTCTGACCTAAATTGTGTATTGAATATGACCAAGCAAACGTGAAATTTCTGAAACTTATTATTTATTGAGAATATTTGTGTTTAAAAAGTTTATATAGAATTTAAGAAACGTAAATATTAATTAAAGACATTTTAAACAATTTCAAAATATTTTTAAGTTTGTAAATAATTTAAGAAGTTCCTAAATGTTTGAAAATTTTTTACAAATGTTCATACCATTTTTCAATATTCACTATTTTATAATGACTAAGAAAAATATGAAACATAAAAATTATGAGACAAAATTTACAATATTTAAAATGAAATGAAATTTGGCACAAATTGTAAATTTTTTTTATTTTTTTTTATTTTTTAAACATCTTTTTATTTTTTAAACATCTCTCAATAAGGGATATAATAAATGTGCTTTAACATCTAAAAGAATGTTTAATTTCTTATTCACCTGCATAATATCTTTTTTGCTAACCCCCTGATCATTGGGTCGAATGAAGTCATCGGCACTGATGCCTAAAAAGCGCACCGATCCTGAATTAGTAACTGCCTCTTCGGGCAACTCCTTGACCGTGACATTGACAAACGCCTGCACAGTGTGTCGTTGATTTGTCGTCGCCGTAACTCTCTCCGTAACCGTAAACTTGAGACCGTAAACCCCGTCGGAGGTTCCACTTTTCATGGTAATCATGCCCGTATTTCTATCCAGATCAAAGTTATACGGATCCGAAGCCCAGGCAAAATTCTTGTCCGGCAAATCCCAGTCGTCCGGATCGTCTACATAAACTCGTCCAATGTGCGTCGCCGGGGCTTCGCCTTTATAATTATAAACAAATATTGAACTTGAGCCTTCTTTCATTGCATTATCATTAACATCACCAATAATAACTGTCAACGTTGAAGTTCCAGTCATCGTCGGATAACCATTGTCCTTGATAGCAATCGGGATATTATAACTCTTTTGTTCTTCACGATCGAATTGCACACTCGCGTACAAATTTTTATTGCGTATCTCAAATTTGCGCGAGATTTCGCTGTCCCTTGGTGAATTGATGTGAAATTCAAACGGCGGACCGTTGTCCGGACCATCGTAGTCGTTTGCACTTAAAGGTGTGATTAAACCGGGTTTTTGATTTTCGTTCCAAACGACGGGTTGAGAGATATTCAAAAATGGCGCATTGTCGTTGATATCTTTGAGTGTAATATTCACGAAGATGACCTCACGAAGAGCCGATGGACCGCCGTTTTCATCACGTGCTCCGACTAGAATCTGAAAAAATGATGATTAATTTGAATTAATTGAAAAGTAATTTAAAAATGATAAAATTTATATTTAGTTGATTAATTATATTGTGTATTATTATTGCAAAACATGTTGAACTTGTCGACAGAAGAATTGATTTAAAGGTATATTAAATAAATGTGAATTTTGTATTGCAAGAGAATTGCCGTTGGAATATTTTATATTGTATTCACGTTGAAATAATAATTTCAAATAAAATTGCTACTTAAGAGAATTATATACTGTCCCAGTTTTCACATTGGAAATGCTTCGGAGTTATTGTAAAATTACTTTTACTCTATTTGATAAATCGAAAATCCGGTGATTTTCAAATGCAGAAAATCACGAGATCAGTTTAATTTGACAAAGAGGGTAAAAGTAGTTATGTGATAACTGAGATTGATGTAATGCATTCTTTTTTTTCATATTTGAATTGTTAAGTCACGAGAGAATAAAAGGTAATATAAAGCTACAATTCATATGAAACATTTTTTTTCAATTTATATATCAACGATCTGATCGGAAAACAACCAATTTCAGATTTTGCGTGAAGAAAAACCATTTTTAAAATTTTGCATAAGAGATAACCTGAGACAAAATGAAAATGGTTTTTCTGCACTCAAAATCTGAAAAAGGTTCTTCTTCGACCGAATCATCGATATATTTTATTGTAGATTACTTAACTAGTGGGAAAGGTATAGGGTTCTCCTCACCGAGTGGGAAAGGTAAGCACGAGCGAAGCGAGTACTACCTTTCCCACGAGTAGGAGGACCCTTTACCTTTCCCACTAGTTGAGTACACTACTTTTTCTTACAAGTGCGGAAAAATATATTTTATAATCATTTGTTAATATATTTAGAACTAGCTGAAGACCCGGCTTCGCCCGGGCAAAACCCTGTAATCCCTTCTCTATCATTGTGTATGAGTCCTGACTAAATCCCTAGTTCCACCTGAGATACTTCTATGGATCCTCTATGGGCTCCCTATGGACACCCAATGAACCTCCCCCCCCCCTATTACCCCTGTGATCTGCCTATGACTTCCTTATGGCATCCCTTTAACACTCCCCCGCTCTCGAAGTGATGAAGCTATGACAATAATAAAATTTTTTTTTCTAAACATCTAATGTATATATCGCAAATTCAATTTTATATAGCCTACGACACTCAAGCAAATGTTGAATAATATACCCTCAAAATTTGTTTCAAATTGGTTCGGTAGAATTTGCGTGATGAGGTAACAGACAAATAGACAGACAAACAGACAAACATAGATTGAAATTTATATATTAGTAGGATTATAAAACATATCTTTAAACTATGATATAATAAATAAAAAAAATGACAAAATAATTCCAATATGTAATAGAAAATAACAATTTCTAATATTAAAGATTTACGTTGAAAATATGTTAAAGTTATTTTTCTTAAGCCAAAGAGGTTTTAAATATTTTTCAAAGAGTAATATTGTTGTTAAATTTGTTTTATATCAAAATGTGAAAAAATTGATCACTTACTGGTTTAATGATCCTATTTACGTGATGAATTTTAACGAGTTTAATCATTTTATTAAGTAACTTTTATAAAGCAAATTAGTAAAAGAAAATTGATACACAATTGTAATTAAATTATGATTTAAAATTAAAAGATCACAATGCAATTAACTTTATTAGAATATTGTTTTAATATGCAACATTATTATTAACATATTATATCATAATTGTATTTCACTTTCTGAAATAATACAACTTACTTATACATTACCGAAATAAAAAGCTCAATTTAAAATTTATATTATAAAAGTTGATGCAGCGATATAAAGATAATAACAAGACTATAATAAAAATGTGTTTCATCGAAAATGAATTTAAGATCACCGGGATTTTATAATAAATATTGTGACAAGTATTTGCTCTTAATGTTAATGAAATGTCTTCACATTAAAGTACTTCTTATTCAAAGGTTTATTTTTGTATGACTTTTTATATGCACATTTAATAACAAATTACGAATAAAATTCTACTGCAGAAGATTAAACATATATTACAAAATTAACTGAAGCCCCGGCTCCGCCTGTGCAAAACCTTTGAATCCCTTCCCTATGATCGTGTTGACTAAATCCCTAGTTCCACCCGAGATACTTCTATGGACCCTCTATGGGCTCCCTATGGACGCCCTATGAACCGCCTCCTATTACCCTTGTGATCTGCCTATGATTTCCTTATGGCATCCCTATAACACTCCCCCCCTCCTCCTCCTCCTCCTCCTCAAAGTGATGAAGCTATGACATAAAAATTTTTTTCTAAACATCTAATGTACACAGAAAATAGTTTTGTTATGCTGTTGTCTTATTCAAAATAAAGCTATGTTCTTAAGATTTAAGTCGAATCGCTTTACACTTTTTGGTGACTGGTTACCCCACAGCGCGTCCGCTTTATTATTGTGGGGTATGTCGCCCATACTAGTCGCCCAAAAAAGTACGATCGCTATACAATGTAGAGGGCGTTTAGCTTTACGTCGATTTGGTAAAGCAGGTCTATCGCATGAGACAACGACTTTCCAAAACTATTTTCTGAGTATATATCGCAAATGTATATAGCTCATGACAATCTGCAGTATTAACACTGTATACCCTTAAAATTTCAAGTAAATCGGTTCGGTAGAATTTGCGAGATGAGGAAACAGACAGACAAACAGACAAACGTAGATTGAAATTTATATATTAGTAGAATAAAATTGCTTCTTCTATTTCAATTGTATGAAATTGTGTTTATAATGCAATATTTGATACAGAATATATTATGTAAGCGTATAACACTCATATTGATCATTTTAATTTCATGCATAAATAATAATACACTGCATAATCTATCGCGCTTATTATTATACATTATTATAATTTACATTACTAATTATTTTTTACTTATTTTTAGTTTTTGCTTTATGTATGTGTCCTCTTTAACTTTAAATATTACATAATACATTTTATTTCTCAATTAATCGATATTTTTTATATTTAATTAGCGAAAATAGATTTTTAAAAAATAAAAAAAAAATGTTTTGTTAAAATTTACTTTTAAAATAACCGAAGGATACAAATTCGTTCAATAATAATTGATCAATATTTCAACTTACCGTCCATACAGGATAACCATGCGGAAGATCTCGATCCAAAGGTTTCTTTAATTTCATACATCCATCATTATCGATTGTTATGAACGGTCTATAAACATCCTTTACGATTGAATACACAATTTCTTGGTCTTTGTTTCTATCGCTTATATCGGGATCATAAGCATCGACTTTCGTAATACAAGCTGAAATCGAACAAACATTATATTTAATATCTTTTCTTTCATTTTAATTCATGAGGCATATTTATTATAAAATAAAAGTCAAATGAAACATGATACGAGATAAAAAACAACATAAATTAATTTCTCCTTTCCTTCTTATTATTATAGATGTATAAAAACAAAAAGTAGAGTATACAATGTTACGAGAACTACTTTCGATAAAAGAAAAAGGATCAAAAATTAAACCTACTTCCATTCATCAACGATTCCTCCTCAATGACCGGATTAGTATTAAAGTTATTAAATACCGGCGGATTGTCATTGACATTTTCAATAAAAATTTTCACTTGCGTTGTCGCGTTGTAAATGCCATCAAACGCTTTAACAGTCAATAAATATTCCGTAATCTTTTCATAATCCAGCGGTTTATTCACACGAATCGTACCGGTAGTGGATTCAATGGAAAAGCTATCATTTATATTGCCATTTATGATACTGTACGTGATTACGCTTGCCGAGTCCAAATCGCTTGCTTTGACTTCGGTCACAAGTGCGTTAACATTTGTATTTTCCAAAATTGAATTAGCCGTGTACAACGGCTGACTGAATTTCGGAGGATTATCATTCACATCGCCAATTGTTATACGAAATTCTTCGGTCGCTTCGTTCGGAGCTTTATAACCATTCAGCGAGCTTGGCACTTGATCTGACGCCAATACAACAATTGTGTACGCCGATTCGGCCTCTCGATCAAACACCACCCGAGTTGTTATGTTTCCGGTTTCACGATTGATCGAAAATTTATGACTACTCTCGTAATTTTCATCCAGAGAGTAAACCACCTGTTGACAAAAAACAAACAAAATCAGTCAATTTTTCATGCAATTTCAGCCATTTATAATACTTCATAACTTATAATTATTATAAATGATGCATTCAATTAAATTTAATTAAACATTAAATAAAATTTTAATTTGCATCGAACATTCTTAATAACATTGCAATTTTTTAATGCTAAAAATGCGTTTTTATTCATATTTTCAATTACACATTTTTCTGATAATTTAATATTGTTTGTTTTCTGCTATACAAAATTTTCTGCAACTTTTAATGCGAATAATTAAAACTCTAGAATGAAATATGATAAAATGTAAGTGTTTCAAAGAGATCTGATTTATAAGACCATTTTACATAAAGATTCATTTGAAAACTCTTGAGAAACATTTGAAAATTTTAATGAAGAATTGCTTCGAAAATGATTTTTGCAATATGCATACTGCAGCTTTGATGACTGATTTTAATGTCAGTAATATAATTTGTACATTGCGTGCAAGTCAAATTAATGATTACGACGAAAGTAAAAGAACTGAAAGATAGCTAATACTTTATAAAAGTTTTTCCATTCAAGCGAATCATTTTAAAAACATAAATTATTGAGAAAAATTATAACCCAGTTTAACAATATTTTTAAATTCCATTGAATGCATTAAAAAGTAGTTGTAATTTCTTTTTATTAAAAATGCAGTAAATATATTTTTTCAATTTTTATTAAAAATATAAATATTATTACAGTTTGATTTCAAAACAATTCAATAAACTCAACCGTTTTCTCGTTCGTTGTTGATTTTTATTGTTTTATTACTTAATAGTTCTTGGTTTCAAGTACACGAAAACATCATGTATATTGACAGAAACAACACATCTGTTTCTTTTATACACAATCGTTTAGTGCTTTTTTCTTCGTATTCGTCATAAAATAACAAAATGAAAAGAAAAACGTGAGAATAATCTTTCTCCTTAAATACTTCTGAATGTCCTTCGAAGAATTGACCAATTTCACTTAAAAAATTACTGCACTCAAAATGATTTTTGTAGAACTTAGATTATTAGTAATAAATATTAAAAACAATCATCAGAGTTGGATAATCATTTTAGTAAATTTTATTTCAAAAATGTTATTTCAATAATGTTCTATTTATATTTTTTATTTTCAATAAAAAGTTGATTACAAATTAAACATGTAATTAGAAAATGTAAAAATATGTAAACAGAAAATAATAGATACGCTAATAAAATTTACCGTGATTTTAAATTAAAACATTTATTAACTTCTTACTGTCTTTAAAGAGATACTATTTTTATTTAAAATAGTCGAAAGTGACCATTTTATCGATGGTAATAAATTGTATACCTGATTAAACTTTGATGTGCCATCAGCATCACGCGCCTGGACCTGCATAACAGGCGTACCTATTGGCTGATTTTCAAGCACACTTCCATTTACGATAATAAACTTTGGCATATTGTCATTGACATCCAGTACATCAATATTTATAACACTCTCCGCAGCCATTTGTTGATAATTTTCCACCCGAATTCTCAAATTATATTCACTTTTAACTTCGTAGTCCAACGCTGATGACAATACAATATCCACTTCATCCTGATTTATTTTCTTCAATCTAAAAAAGGAAAAGAAAAAAAACATTGAAGCGTTTTTTTTTATTTTTCCTAGTCAAATAATATGAAATACTTTGTTCTTTGTTATTTAAAGTAACATAAAGTTCACCTGAAAACGTCATTCTTATTGCCATTATTAAGCGGAGTTCCATTCTTCAAATTAAACTGCTCTCTGCCAATAATTTCGAATCGCAGGTTTGGTTTATTGTCAATGTTGGACGCCGCTTTCAATCGAACAATACCATTTTGGTAATCATTGTAGTCCTCGCGTAATTGAATGTGATCCGAGAATAATATTTCTTTGCCATCTCGTGTTAACGATACAAAAGTTGGAATCTTATTGGACGACGGTACAACACGAATTTCAATGTCCTTTGGTGTTGATTGTGGATTTTTTCCCTTATCGGTCGCGTGAGCTGTCATAAGAAATTTATAATCGGGATCTCTCTGAAAAAAATTAATGAAAAATAATTATTCTCTAAATGATTTCTTATAAATATTTGCGAATTTCAATATTCGAATATTAAAGTAAGTTTGGCTAAGTCACTTTTTTAAGTAACTTCGTTGACTTACAAAGTTAGTGCATTTGTAACTTTTACAGTAACTTGTAACTTTCGTTACAACCTTGGATTAAGAATCCTTTTACATAATATATGGTGTTTGATATAAAATTCAGTAGGATATAAAAAGGCGTTATGGTTAGAAGCCAAATGAAAGTATGTGATACGAAGAATGATTTTATATGTGAATATAAAAAGAAGCCAAGAAACATACTTCAATTTTGACTTGCTTTTATTCACATTTTACGACGAATTATTCTATTTTTGTTTGTTTGTTTGTTCATTTAGGTCAGCAGTTTTTACAAGTTTTATTTAGTCATCAGACGGTGTGAATGCAAATCGATGATAGGTTTTTGTAAACCATCGGTCATCAAATTGACAAAGTCGTTAACAGTTTAAAGTGAGTGAACGAGAATGGTCGATTTGAAACAAACAATAGTTATTCGCTTTAACATTTTCGAATGACTCAGAATTAATTAATATTACAATTACTTGGTTAATTCGTTGACACAGGCAATAATTTTGCAATCATCAGTGTATTGTTCAGGTTTGTTAATTGAAAATGATCATAATTACAATTACAGTTTGTTCTTTCGTTTTGTCTTGTTTTTTTCGTTCATTCCTAATATTGTGTTATTAATCATCGTGAATATTTTCAATTATTATAATGATTCTAATTAATTATTGATAATTATTAATTAACTTGTTAATTTGTAGAGCGTCGTCAAACACTATTATTGCTTTTTTATAATTAAATGAATTATTAAATTATCATAATCCCAGTTAATTAATTATAAATTAATATAAATAGACACAAATATTTGTAATTTACAAGAGTAAAGTAATACAAATTTATATTTTTTTCGTATATAATTTTTAAACCGACAACAATTTTTTATAACTTTCTTTCTTTTTCTTCGACCTTTTCATTGTATCCTTTATACTATTCTGACTTCCAAAATCAAATCATCGTTAATCATGATGACGTCATAATAAAGCTATAGAAACCAGCTAACGCATAGAAAAATAAAAGCCAAGAAGGTCAATGGAATCCGTAAATAATTTCGTATAATAAAATTTGACGAAATCCTTATTTTTTCTTCAATCATTTTTCAAAAAAGTTACAATAATATAAAAATTCTGAATTGCATATCAAAGGTCTAAAAAAATGGATATAATATTATGTAAAAAAATTCCATAATCCTTATGAAATACTTGAGTTGATGGATGGATGGATATTTACATCAATTGTCTTGTTGAGATAAATAACTCCGGAATTTTCATCGATGCGAAAGTAACCCTCGTCTTCTCGTTTGATAGCATCGATGGTGTATCGTACAACCGAATTTTCTTTATCATCGATATCCGTTGCAGAAACCCTCATAACTTCCTGTCCAACTGGCAAATCCAACGGCACGGACTCGACGTATGCCTATAAAACAAGAAAAGTTAAACAAAAAAAAAAGAGATGAATTTCAGTTCCAAGAATCGCGTATCAGACTTAACAATAATTAAATTGCTGCAATCAATATGTGAAACGACAAGAGAAAATAGAGTATTTTCATGCAATGTGTTTTCATGCATTTTTGTGCGTAATTTTATTTATTTCCTTAATCCACAAAATTGTTGAATTGGATTTTTGTTCAAAGATATAAAAAAACAGGATTTGCAACAAGCAGATAATCTTTTAATTGCACTTTCGCGCGAATATATTTTCATATCACATTGCCAGTGTTCACTTTAGAAACAAAAGTCATAAAATGTTGTACTTGGCAACTCAGAGAAGATGATCATTTATATAATGCTGAGTCAAATGACGTATAAAGATAAAACTAAAAGTGCCTACAAGAAGAAAACGTGAAAAATACACGAGAGGAAGCAATCACACTTTTCTCTCTCTCTCTCTCTCTGTCTCTCTCTTTTTTTTCTTTTTTTGTCCATATTGCGTTCGAATCATAAATTTATAACCAACCTTCCACTTGTGTCCGCGGAAGACCTAAGTTGGATAAAAAGTATAAAGCATAAATGTTAATGGCATTATCTAGTCGTTACCTTTTCAGGGTATTAGTAAGGCCAACATTGTTTTTAGTTTGAATGTTGATGAAGTTGTTAATTATGTTAGTGGAAGAAATTGTCGAAGAAAATGGGCTTTTCTACTGGATGAATTAATTATGAAAATAAGTCATACCACTTTATCGAATATGGGCGCATTGTCGTTGATGTCCTTGATCGTAACTTTGAAGGAGCAGTAGTCATCCATTTCAGGTTGACCATGGCTGGTTGCAATGACATTAAGGTATTGTTCTTTGTCACGCTGAGGCTCGTCTCTGTCTAATATCTGCTTTGTCCTGATTATACCGTCTATCGAGCCAATTTCAAACTTTAATATCTCTTCTGGTGATGTCAGAAGACGGTATGTGATGTTTGCTGTAAAAATGACAGAAAAACGTCATTATTACCCATTGTATTTATTTATTATTAAAATATCTGGTAATGAAAAAAATGTTAATTTTGATTTCGTCATGTTTTTTAAATTATCCAGTAGATATAATAATTTCAAATAAAGTGCAATTGACTTTACGTTTTGATGTGCATCAGTCATTGAAATTAAAAGTGCAAATTAAGTATAAAAGTATTTATAATTGATAACACAAATTTAACGGGAAAATGTTTCAAAAACAAGTTAAAAACTAGTTAATTTGATATAAAATGTGGAGGATATGTTATTTCATTATTATTATCTCTTTTATATAAATTGAATGTATTTGAGTATTAAATTACAAGTTGTTATTTGATTGAATATAAAATAAATACACATTTATCGTATTATATATATACTAGGCTGCGGTGAAAATACGTTTTTGTTCCACAAAAATTATGGACCACACTGACTTTGTTTATTTTTGAGTAATATTTAAGAATATCTAAATTCGGATTTCGTATAATAAAAAATGACCGAGCGCAAGAGACTCAAAGTTACTATTTAAACCCTTCATTTTTTAATTAAAATGCTCAAATTTGAATCTTTTGCGCTCGATCTTTTGCTGTTGTACAAGTTCCAAATTTAGACATTCTTAAACATTACTAGAAAATTAATCAAGTCAGTGTGATCCTAAAAAATGGATTTTTTTCACCGCAGCCTAATATATATATGTTACCGGCAAAACCTAGCATTGCAATTGCATTTTTTAACACTTCTTTGAATATTATTTAAAGAAATAAGTTTTTCTTTTGTCGACCACGATCTGTTCGTCTACGATCGACTTTAGGCATTGGCACCATCACAGAGTGACCAACAGATACAGCAGGATGTTTATCGTCGGACAATTTTTTCATTTTTTTGGCTTGATGTTCTAAAACTAATTTCTTCATAATTCAAAGGTGTTAAAATAAATGAATTATCACTTTTTTCACGAATGATATATTCAACTTTATTATTGATTGCAGCGCGAAATAATTCTTTCTCGTTTGTAGCAGCCATTCTCGCCGTTATTAAAATTGCTGTTTTCAAATTAAATTAAATTCAGTTCAGTTCAGTTCAGTAATGTAATAGTAATGTTGTTTTTATTTGTATTCAGTTAAATTAAATTCGATTAAGTAATATTGTTTTTATTTTTATTTACAATTTTATAAAACTAAGTGTGCTTCGAAAAGATGTTTATCGAATAACATAAAATGTAACTCTCGTTGCCATTCTGGACTCTCTTGCAAAAATAAATAAATAAAAATATTTTCTTTCAATTATTTTTAATTTTATTTTTTTTTATTTTTTTAATCAGGCAATGTTGCATGCAACATTTCCTAAACTGAGTTAGGCAAAGTTGTTTGACCCACGGCAATGCTAGGGATTGCCTAGGCAATGTTACATGTCTAGGCAAAGTGTTAGGCAAAGC